>JADDOH010023890.1:0-10808 GCA_016648135.1 Agrypnia vestita | reverse complement strand
CTCTCGGGAATTAAATTATCACACCTCGTGTACAGAGAAGTAGGTATTTGTCACATTCGTTTTTTCCTCTTTCTTGAACTAAGCTAATAGAATAAGCTCGAATGATAAGTATTAATCTCCCTAATTTTTTACATGTTTTTAAAGCGATCGATTATTTTTATGAACAATTTAATGTTATTTATGATTAAAGTATTATAATATACTGTAATTAATAGTATAATCATATTTTTCTAAGATATAAAATATATTTTCAGAAATAAATATAAGTCTTTTGTATCATTATTCAGAAAATAATCGTGAATGTTCTTATGTGCATATTGCAGGCGTGCCTGCCCTCTAAATATAAAATATATTTTATAGAGATTTATTTTATAATATAATTAATAAAAATAAACTCAGGATACAATTGTAGAATTGACGAAGGGGCCATGGGCTCTGAAACATCTTGTTATTTTTCAATACAAAAGTGATGAAAACTAAGTTTATTTTTATTAATTATATAAATAATGTCACCACAAAATTATTTTTCTGTTTTTGAAGAAGATTTATTTTACTTTCTACCACTTATTCCAATTATTTCAGTGCTTGTATTTGCTTTTGATTGTGTCGTTTTTCACCCAAAACCAACGTGGCGTCTATTACATATAATATTACGATGGTCGTCATGTATGAAGTACTTGATACATATAACATTATTAATTTAATTCCTGGAATTACGCTGTTCCTCGTGTAAATTTTGTTTCGATGTAATTTCCACAATTGAACCAGGAATAAATTCATTTCTCTATTTTTACGTTTTGCCTTATTTGATAAACAACATTATTTGTTTATTTTGTCAATAAGTGTATTGAAATTACGCCCCTTCACGGATGCTCGATTCGACTATACTAATATGGTCACCAGTCGCCTTTAGAATTCAGTATGCTTTACCAGAGCCATGCGCTCCGTACATACAAGAAAGCTGTCCATGACTAAAAAGTCTGCGAAACAAACCTAGATTACAATTTAATTATCTATGCGCAAATAACTCATAGTTCAAATATTAATTAGAACCATCTGGCAGAAGAGTTTTAAATGGCAAAAAAGCTTCGCACTAAAAAAAGCGCAAATTTTCACAAAATTTGCAATTCTCGCGCCGCGCGGTGTTTCGAATTCACATCTTCGCTTAAATAGACAAAAAAAATTAAGTGGACCTGGTGTATCCACTTTTCTTCATCCGTTTCAAATACTTTTTGATTATATTTCATAATATTTTTGAAGAATTTCCCAAGAATAACAGTAATAAAATTAATATTTTTCATGAACGAAGGTTTTCTTTTTACAAATACACGCTTCCGAAATAGCATATTTTCATCAGATGAATTTAACTATTAGTGACACAGCCCATCGCATTTTTACGGCGTTGATATAAGCAGCGTAATCAAAGTCCATGCCATGGGGTAAATAACCGAGCGGTATAACCGATCCTTCTGAAAATGAGTGAGTTAGTATAGTTGAGTGTCCTGATTTTAAAACAAAACGGATTTGACTCTCAAGTAAGTATTGAAGTAGTAATTACTGTTAAACGTTTCCGAAATTAATTAATATATTTTGTCTTATCCGTTATATCGTCCACCATCTACGATTATGTCAGTCCACGCCTATATACATAGTTCACGCTACTGTACTATACTGACTTGAACATTGCCTTTTTAGCTCGGTACGTCCGTTCCCGGCGTGGCATGAAGCTCGTCCTGTACGGTCAGTACACGTTCTGCCACCACGCCACCAAGGGGATCAAGTCCCGGTGGAACTGCTCCACGCACAACCACCAGGGATGTCTAGCGAGACTGCACACTGTCGCCAACGACATAGTTTATATTAAAAACGAACACAATCACCCGCCCAAATTACCGCTCATGTAAACTAACACGCGGACCCAGATGAATATTACATTAAATAAATTATATATTTATGCATGTCTCACAATATTATTAATAATTATTTTAAGGCTCCTTTAATGTGCGATATTATGTTGAACCCTTTTCCGATATTCCCAAATGATATCCGTTATCGTCTAAAATAGTAAGTTTTCACGATCGTGTACTGTACAACAGTAGGTATGCTATGTCATCTAGATCAGCGATCGCCAAAGTGGTAGTCCGCGAGAAAATTATTCTTAATACTATTAGTACTCCACGGGAATTAAAATTATGAATTTAGTGGTCCGCGAGGTCCTGGTCGGCGACCGCTGATCTAGGTTATCGTGATCTTGAAACAACAAGGAATCGTGTGACATTTTGGTCACATATGACTTTTTGTATCATAATTCTTGCAATAATTTTCTCCTTAAAACTGAAAGTAGGTAATAAAAAAACAAAGTTTTATTTTTAATAACGCCTATGATATATTTTTAGAATTAAAACAAATCTGTCGATTTGAATACCTACAAATAAAATATTAACATGTCCGGATTCAGAAGCCCGTTTTCCACCTTGAAAAAATTGTCAAATTAATATCCAAAAGTTCAAAACCTCATTTTCATGTATACGTGAGATAATACGTCGCTGTTATGTTATGTACCGTGGCTGTATTATAAATTTATATTTAAACAGTGACAAAAACAATGATCAGGATGCGTACAGGTGATTGTCTGCTATCCCGTAGTTTGAACACGGTACATGTTCGGTATAGTATGGTATTAATTTAATTTTCTCTGTGGAGCAGACCTCAGGCCACTGGCGTACTCCAATTAGCTTCTTCAGTTGCTATAAAATTCGTATTCGTGACTCCAGTGTTTTATTAAACCCAGACAATGATAACATGAAATATTAGTATTTAATTCTAGAACTAGAATAAAATATCTGAATGCAATACGCGAATTAAATGTAGTGTTCTTAGGACATGTTATTATAATTACATTGTGATATACCTAATACCTTGCAATTTTTTGTTTTGTTTCTTAATTTAAATTTAAACTTGTATATTTTTATATTATCGAGAATATATGGATCTTTATCAGTTTATTTTAACATATTGGCTTATTCATTTTTGCTCATATGCTGACGCCTTGTTGACGACTTGTTGTGTTGTTTTGTGGCGTTTTATTGTTATGTTAATGCGATGTTCTGCCTAATCTAAAAAAGTGCCCGTGCACTCGCAGACAGATGTTTTTATATGTATATATCGCATAGATTATTTAAATGATTTCGAGGCGCTAAAGAGTCTTGATTGGATTAAACTATGTACCTGCAATCATAGAAACTTTTTAGTTTTGATTGAGATCCTAAATCCCAGATTAGATTTATCATAAAGCGAAGCTAAAACATTTTTTTTAAATGTGGTATGCTCGTTTCATATTGTCGAAACATCGGCATTGTAGATGTTGCATCGGAAAATACAGTAAAAAAAAATAATATGCAGTAATGTTTTTTTAAATGTTTTTATACGATTACTTAATAGAAATTATTACTTTATTAAGGCAGACTTAATTTACATTTTTTTTTATCATCTTAAAGGTCCTGTATTTAATACATCTATACGAGGAAATCCTGTTATCGATATTGGTGTCTACAGATTCTGCAAACAGCTTATTTCAAAAAATGGTCTCACTCGTTGGCAATGCAAGAAGAATTTCTGCAAAGCAAATCTTTACAGTTCTGGTTCAACTATAGTGAAGTGCTTTAACGATCATAATCATTAGAATAGTGTGTAATGTTCGTGGAATCAAAAATTCTAATACAATCATAAAATGAAAAGTAACCTCTGTTCGCCCCTGATGTTTTAAAAATCTCTTCTTAACCCTATGTATAATCTTTAATTTCCTTAGATACTATTTATCCCATAAAAATTTGTTATATTTTCATTAAAAACTATATTGTGCTTATAGTATTAATAAATGATATTTAAGTATCAATTTTGCCGTTTTAATTAATTTAAACAACTCATTGGAGGAGAATATTGCTTCCATTCTCGAAGAAATCACGAAAATTAGACAGGAATTTAAAACAGAATTATCGAACTTAAAAACCGAAATAAGTAAATCGATTGATTTCTGCTTGAACCGGATCGTTGAAGTAGACAATAGGGTGTCTGAATTGGATAAGCGAATCAAACCTCTTGACAATCTTGAAGAGGAACTGAAGTTACTAAAGACTGATCTTAATCAACAAAGGGACACATTGAACCAACAAGAACAATGGCAGCGTTCAAAAAACATCGAAATCCACGGCCTTCCTCCGATTAGTGAAACTCATTTGTTCGACACATTCAAAAATTTAGCCAGATGTTACAATATCGAACTGAACGAGGATGACATCGAATACTCGCACACTATTACGTTACCCGCCACCTCCAATCATGCAGTCACTATTGGCGGTGTTGGCCAATCCAGGCCGTCGCAGCTATCAGTATCCGGTCAAACTCACACAGCCGTTCAATGCACCATCCATGTACTGCGCTTCAGAAGCAAGCTAAAGAGAGATCTACTGTTAAAGGAGGCGCGGCGCCATAAGGGTCTTACTGCCGCTAACTTGGGATTTACTAACTCCACCGGTCTAATTTATGTTAACGTTAACTTAACCAAATCTAATAGAAATTTATACAAAAAAGTTCGCGATATTGCTAAACAAACGCAATATAAATACTCGTGGGTTAATTGTAATGGATTTATATACGTACGCGCAACAGATAACTCTAAAATAATAAAAATATTAAATGATAACGATTTGAACAAGATTATATGACTACACTACATTACTTTTATAACTCAAAAATTAACTGGTTTCATTTTGGGGGTTATACAATATATAACATTCAGGGTATTAAAAACGTTCTTCTGTTATAAAACGTCAATATATAATGGTTGGCCAAAACATAAAAATAATAAATTCAAAAGTGCTAGTTGCTTACAATACAAAAAAATAAATATGGTTATATGTCTTAAATGCAAAAAAAGCTAGACAAGCCAGAATACTACATTACCTTCCCAAACAAAAATGGCTTTCTCATGTATAAATAATTTAGATACAATAAAGCAAATAAAAACCGACACGCTAGACTGTGCCTCTAAATGCTCACTTTCATTTAACAGGCAATACAACATAAAAATACTTAATCTGAACATCCGATCGCTAGAAAAAAAACTTTGACAATTTATTAATATTCCTAACTGACACCAACATGGAATTTGACATAATAATCCTGACTGAGTGTTGGACGACAGACAACACCATACTCAGACCCATTAACAATTATGAACCATTCAGGACAGAAATTTCTCAAAACAGATCGGATGGTGTTGTTGTATATATAAATAAACAAGTAAAAAACGTCACTATCTATGAACCTACCTTATTACATGCAAATTGTTTAAAAATAATAATTAACAACACCCTTGCAATACTAGCTATCTACAGATCGCCTAGCAACGCATGTATTACGGAATTTATTAACTCACTAGAAGAAAACATACATAACATTAACATTTATCAGACTTGTATTATAGCGGGTGACATCAATATCAACACTATTGGTCTCAAACACAAACAAGCACACGAATACGAGTGTCTAATGTCAGCATATGGCTATCTTGAAACAATAAGCGTAGCAACACGGGAAAACAGAGAGTCAGGTTCTTGTCTTGACCACATATATGTAAAATCAAAACTAAGCATACAGACTGCTGTCATTAAATCAACAATTACCGACCATTACAGCACTGTGCTAGGGCTACACGGCAATACCACAAAACTACAACGTAAGCAACATCTAACAAAAATCCAACAAATAAACTTCGAAGAACTTAAAACTGATCTAATTACAGAAAGCCGGATAGACGTATTAAAAGAAAAACAAACGGATGTAGCTTTATCTAGATTCTTAAACACTCTTAATAAACATATTGAAAAAAATACTACCTTTTATGTTAGAAAAATAAATAAATGTATAAAACCCTGGATAACATCGAATATAATAAAATGCACTCACAAACGTGACCAACTTCATCAGCAAGTAAAAAAACATCCATTCAACCATTCACTATATCAGTATTATAAAAGATACCGTAATATATGTAACAACATAATAAAAAAAAGAAAAGAACAACACTACAAACAAAAAATCGAACAAAACAATAATACTAAAAACATATGGAATGTCGTAAAAGAATTAAATGGTATTGAAACACATAAAAAAAGTAACATTAATACTTTGGTACACAACAACACTACCATCACTGATAAGAAAGTAATAGCAGATAAACTAAACCTTCACTTCTCCACAATTGGTGAAACACTAGCGCGTAAAGTATTAAATAAATACAAACAGCAGTCACACTATAATAATATAAAACTAACGGACCCCATCTCCCCAAATTTGAGATCTCCCTTATCTGTTACAAAGATGTGGAAAAAATAGTAGATGACCTGAACATAGACTGCTCTCCAGGCCCGGACGGAATATCCGCTAGAGTAATTAAATCGTTCAAAGAAATATTACTAAAACCTATAGTTCATATATTTAATTTAAGCATCACTAAAGGTATTTTCCCGTCCCAACTAAAAACGGCTAAAATCACACCCGTACATAAAGCTGGCAATATAGACGATCCAAATAACTACCGACCTATATCCATCCTAAATTTACTATCTAAGCTGCTAGAGAAATGTGTTTGTAATCAATTCACCAACTTTTTAGAAAAATATCAAATTTTAGCCAACAACCAGTTTGGATTTAGAAAAAATCGGGGTACACAAGAAGCACTACAGGAAGTTATTGGTTATATTTCAGACAAACTTGACAATAATAAAAAATGTATAGCAATAGCACTAGACTTGACGAAAGCTTTTGACACAGTTTCACATGAAAAAATGCTTCACAAACTAAAACAGACTGGACTTTCGGAAGCAAGTTACAACTGGTTCAAAACTTACCTTACAGACAGAACACAATTTACACAACTTGACAAAACTAAAAGTGACGAACATTACATCAAATACGGAGTCCCTCAAGGAAGTACACTAGGACCTGTTTTATTACTCCTATACATAAACGATTTATGCAAGCTAACAACGGGGGGGAAAGTAGTTACTTTTGCAGACGATACAATACTCCTGTTCCACGCTTCATCATGGGATCTTGTTTTCAAAGCAGCTGAACTGGGTTGCAACATGGTAAAACACTGGCTGGAAAATAATTTGCTAACAGTCAATCTCAAAAAAACTAAGTATTTGACATTCAGCATAGATAAAAGAGGGCAGCCATCTAGCGATTTAAAATTGACTATGCATGATTGCCAACACCAAAACTGTGATTGCACCCCCTTGGAAAATGCAGATAGTGTGAATTACTTGGGAATCATAATAGACAGGCACCTAAACTGGAAACTTCACATTGAACTATTATCGGGAAAACTTTTAAAACTCATTTACCTTTTTAAATCCATACGTAATATTTTTAATAAACAGCAACTCAAAACTATCTATTATGCTCTTGCCCAGTCATTTTTGAACTATGCGATTCCAAGTTGGGGAGGTACTTACAAAACCACATTAAAACCAGCTATAACGGCACAAAAAACCTTGCTCCGAGTCATTAATAAGAAACCATTTATATACCAATCAGACAGACTATTCAGAGAATTTAATGTTCTGGACGTTAGACAGCTGTTCGTTAAGTCCACCCTCATCTTTTACATCAAAAACACAAACCACCTAACAGCAACCAGTAACTCACATTCACATAATACTAGACATTACGAAACATTACGAAACCTTGACGAAATACCAAAAACTAAGACAACACATGGACAGAAAAATTACTCATACATAGGGCCTAAAATATTTAACATATTTAAAACAGACTTCCCGAAAATCAGAATATACTCAATTAATAAAATAAAAGCTTTAGCAAACAACTGGCTTACCTCCAAAGGTAGAACAGCAACTGAAAATTTACTTACTGTAATTGCGTAATAATGTCTTTAAATAAAAATATATACCTATATAAATTAATTAAGGAAAATAAAAAAATAATCTTAAACAAAACTTTAACCCTTTTTACATTAAACAATTATTCTACACATATTTACACTTGGACTTATGACTAACTCAACTTTCACTAACATTCCAATTGATACTCTGTAGATACATAATAACTACCTTATGAAAATAAATACTACTGACGAACTCGAAAAAATATTATAATTGTGTTCTATAACGCCACTCTGGGACAGGCGTAGCCTAGTAGAGTGGCATAATCTACAAATTAAACAAAACAAAAAAAATGTGTAATTTATCTTATGTTTTATCTTATGTTTTATTGTTAAATTAGTATTAAGTATCTTTATTTGTAAACAAGGATTTTTTTAAATAAATAAATAAACTATAGCATTTCAATAGAAACAATGTTTCGCTTTATACTTCTGAACTACGGGAACTACCCTAGCTAGCACAATGGAATAATCTGATAATAGTGTTCAACTCTCGCCAACAGCTGTTTAAGTTACGTAGATATTGCAGCGCCTCTGCCATGTCTGTGGAAGCTAAAGTGCATTCCTGTAACTCAGTAACAACGCACCACCAAGTGGGAAACTTCTGGCGCAAGCTGCACCAATCAATGAACCCCAACCCCCTCCCCTTTAGACCCTGCCACAAATAATACTCCTAGAGTCGCAATATTAATTTAATAAAAATAGGAAGTTACAGAATAACAGACAGACAACAAAAATAATCCGTCAAATCATCGTTTACATGTCGGTCATAATAAATAATAAGTATTTATTTTTTATTAAAAAAAAGAAAAAAATTAAAATAAAATAAGTTACGGACGTTACATACAGTTACGGACGGACACAAAACGAAATTATTATTATTATTATTTGGATAATAATATAAGAATTTTTATATTTGGACCGAATTCCCGTGGTCCAAATATACATTGTCGTTGGACCAAAGTTCGTGGACCTTTTGTCGTTGGATCATATGTCTATAGGCCTTTTGTCGTGGGACCAATTATTCGTGGATCTGTTGTCATTTGATCAATTTTTTGTGGACCTTTTGTCATTGGGCCAAATGTCCGTGTATCTTTTGTCATTGTACCAAATATTTCTGGACCAATTGTCGTTCTCAAAAAATAAAAATAAATAAATTGAAGAAAAAATCATTTTAAAAAAGTTACGGACGTTACAGAAAGTTACGGACAGACAACAAAAATTATTCTTATTGGGATTATTCAGATTCAAATAAATCGTAATACTCTGACAAATAAATATGTTTTTAAAGACATATTTTTTTACGTTAGTCTTATGCTTCATATTTATACCAGTAATCGTATCCTTATATGAGGGAAGTAATGTATGTGTAAGAGTCGATGGATAATTCATCATTTATTATAAATATCCATATTACACGAAGCTTATTATTACAGTTTTCACCCGTAAATAGGTCTGCAATACTTAATCCAATCTCGAGCCAACACTGCAATACCTTTGTTTTGGAATTCTATTTCGGTGAATATTTCGGGATCACTGTACACTCAAAGACTTCTATACCTATAAAAATACAGTTTCGCATCTGTGAGACATCTATAATATACTTCTATTCCCATAAAAATACAGTTTCGCATCTGTGAGACATCTATAATATACATTGATTGATTAACGATGTCCCTGTGACAAAAATCCAGTACTGTTCTGAAAAATTTGGACATACTCAAAATATTCTGAATAAATTAATTAGTTTGTTGTATCACCTTCACTTGCTCCTGTTCCATTCTACGAACTCCAAACTTTCCTCTTAAGTGTAAATACATATATTACACGTTATATTATTACTTCCTTTCTTTTAACTCGTGGCGTCTGCTTGCTTGCCGGCTTGCCGTCGAAAAAACTTTGGATCGATTCTTTAAAAAATAATAATAATTAAAGTATAATTTTGGATTTTTCAAATTTTCAATAGTTTTTTCAAATTGGAATCATTACAAAAGTTTGATTACTAGCAACGGCGGCCCGATAACGTCGCGAAATATTTTCCAAATTTATCTAAATTACTCCGTCGGTATACATAATAGGTACTTCACTACGGATTTCGAAAATCTAAATTGACTGACGAATGTTTTTAGAATTTAATCTTCAAAGCGTGAAGTGTCGTATCAAAGCTCAAAACATCTGACATATTAGAAGTATATTAAATTACTGTAAGTTTAGTGTTATGTTATATGTTATAATTCGTCTTCAATTGGTGTTATATTTTACAAAGAAAGGGAGTATAATAAAAACATGGTTTTTATGGAAATGTCCTTAGGTTTTCACGGCCGTTCAGAATCTTCTGTGTATAGTTTTCTGGGATATTCTGCCGTGTATATGTGACCTCTCTGGCCAACGTTTCGGATCCCGTTGCAGGGTCCATCATCAGGGTTGATGTCAGCCCTGATGATGGACCCTGACATCAGCCCTGATGATGGACCCTGCAATGGGATCCGAAACGTTGGCCAGAGAGGTCACATATACACGGCAGAATATCCCAGAAAACTATACACAGAAGATTGGTTTTTATGGGTTACTTTTTGTAATAATTACTTCATTCGGATAAACCATCCCGCGCGCGCGCCATTTGCACCTGTCCTAAGACGTGTTTTAAATTCTCGTATAAAAGTATCGCTGTGATAAATGTTCCGCTGCATCGCTCGAATTTTTAAAATGTTCCAAAGTCAAAGAGCCGTAAATTCTTGGCGCCAGACCCGTCAGGTGCAGGAACCGGAACTAGGGCTGAAAGCGCGGGAAACTTGCGACGTAATGGCGGCGCTGGCTGTTCACTCCATTACGCCCACTT
>JADDOH010023889.1:0-17053 GCA_016648135.1 Agrypnia vestita | reverse complement strand
ATCGAGAAGCTAATCTCGACGTTTCGTTGGATACTTATCCAACGTCATACTCGGTACAGAACTTCTCGGTAATACATACGGTGTATATAAAATATCCGAAATTACAGTTAAATATATTCTTAGCAACGCCCAATTAAAAGGATATTTAATTTTATTTTCAGAAAACGCACCACTTCTCTGCGCCACTAGTAGAACCAATTAGACTGCCTTTACCTGTAAGTCAACCCTTTTTTTAATTTTTCAGAATAACCAGATGAGTCGAATCATTCCTTGAAACCTCTTACTAAAATCAGATCTTTCACTACAAGTTACATTGAATGTAATTTTTCTAATATTGCTGGCATTAATTCTAGACTTCAATAGACGACAAGATTTTATGCACTCTCTATACCTTCCAGTTGTTTTTAAAATTTAGTTTTTCATGCTGACTTAAATGTTTTCTGCCTGCAAATTCTTTAACGCCCAGTTGATAGAATACTCGCTTTTGTTTTCAGGCAACGATACCACACAGCCAAGAATATTAGCGCCGCTCCTGTTTGTCTCTAGTCGAACCCAGCTAGTCTGCCTTCAGCTGTAAATTAAACCTTTTATAATGGTTAAGAATAAACAGAGGGATCGAAAGTTTTCTTGAAACCTCATATTAAACTCAAAATTGTTCGATCTTTCACTACATGTCACATTGAACGTCATTTTTATAATATTGCTGGCATTCATTCTGGACTTTAATAGACGACAAGATTTTATGCACTGTCTATATCTTCCAGTTGTTATGAAATTTAGTTTTTCAAGTTGACTTAAATGTTTTCTGCCTGCAAATTCTTTAACGCCCAGTTGATAGAATACTCGCTTTTGTTTTCAGGCAACGATATCACACAGCCAAGAATATTAGCACCGCTCCTCTTTGTCTCTAGTCGAACCCAGCTAGTCTGCCTTCAGCTATAAGTTAATCCTTTTATAATGGTTAAGTATAAAAAGAGGGAACGAAAGTTTCCTTGAAACCTCATATTAAAAATTGGTCGATCTTTGACTACATGTCACATTTAAGGTCATCTTTCCATTATTGGATTATAAAACATTAAACCATCTAGTTGTTGTACAAACTTAGTGTTAAGGGGGAATACTTATCTAAAAAGGGCAATTATTGTGAATTTTTAAAGAAAACTTTTATAAATTATGGTATTTGTATTATTTCTAAATGAAAGTTAATACTTTTAAGAATATGCAAAAAAAAAATATAAAAAAATATTCAACATTGGCGTAAAATTCTTGGTTTAATAATTTAATAAAAAAAAGGTCCTCAGCGGTGACCAATTTCATTTCATCTGTTATCATGGAAATAAAAAAAAACAAACAGATTATCAAAATTTATACTATAAATTAGTCTTTGAAGAAAGGGTTTTGAAAGTATAGATTTTTTGACAAAATGGCGGGCGTTTGAATTTAAAATAACGTTAAGGATACATTCAGGTTTATTATGCCGATAAAAAAAACTAAGTCACTTAAAAAACATCCTACGAAAAAGACTAGATAATTATGTTTAGATTAACCACTATAAATTTCAAGTTGATCAGTTCAGTGGTTGCCGAGATATTTTGGTCACCGATTTTCAAAACGTGCTTTCTAATAAAACGCTTTTGAAAATTGAGCAATATATGAAAATAAACAAAGAGATTCCACTATTATCAGCTATAGTTTTGTTATTTTCTAGAATTTTAGCTTGAAATCTTCATTTGATATTCTTAAGACATCAAGCTTTAAGAAAATTAAAAATTTTAAAATCGATTTTTTCAAAATGTCTAGGTGGTATCCCACCTAAAGTGCTTAGAAGTTCTGAAACTCCCCAGATATAATATTAATTTATGTTTTCAGACAACGACACCGCACAGCCAAGAATACTATCGCCACTCCTCTGCGCCACTAGTGATACCCAGCTAGCCTGCCTTCAGCTGTAAGTTAATAACCTACTTATTTTCCTGAATAACCAGAATCATATAAAAGTTCCCTGTAAATCTCAAATTCAATCGTAGTATTTCATGATGCTTTAAGTGCGTAGAAGTCCTGCAACTCCCATCACAGAATATTACTTAATGTTTTCAGGAAACGACACCGCGCAGCCAAGAATATTAACGCCACTCCTCTACACCACTAGTAGCACCCAGCTTGCCTGCCTTCTGTTGTAAGTTAATAACTTTTAAATTTTCCAGAAAAACAAGAGATCTTAAAGTTTCCTTGGAACTTCTTGCTCAACTCATTATATCTAATCCTCTACACCATAATACAGAGGAAGTCGTTTTTGGGCAATATTTATTGCACTTTCTGTATCATCCAGTTGATGCACAAATTTACATTTTCATGCAGCCTTACTTGCATTTAAATTATGTTTCCAGTTTTAATATTTGATGTACGTTCTGCGCTTCCTCAATCAGATTTTGAGAGTTTTTAATTGTAGATCACATTATGCTCTCTGCAACGTCCAGTTGATAAGATATTTATTTGTCATTTCAGATCACCACACAGCGCAACCTCGCGCCACTCCTCTGCACCACTTATAGTACCCAACAAGCCTTCTGCTGTAAGTGAATCCCTTTTCAATTTTTCAGAATAACCAATGGGGTCAGAAGCTTATTGTCCAATATTTCACTACATGTCACATTGAACGTCATTTTTCCATTATTGCTATCTTAAATGGGCGACTTGATTAAATGCACTTTCTATACTGTCCAACTGTTGTGGAAATTTAGTTCATGCTACCTAGAAGGTAACCAGCCATGAGTTTCTGCAACTCCCTTCATATACATTTGTCCCTTCATACACAAACAATAATGACATAGAAACCACAAAACAAATCAACAAAGACATAGACATATTAACTGAATGGACAAAAAAAAATATACTAACCTTAAACCCTCAAAAATGTAACTACATTAACTTTGAGGCCAAACGGAAAATGCATAAAATGGACATAAAAATACATAATGAAACACTTACTGAACTAGAAAATACTAAATACTTAGGACTCAACATAGACAGACATCTTAAATGGACCTTTCAAATAGACAAAGTAACTGACTCACTGACAAAATTGACCAGCCTATTCCACAAAATACACGAAATCACACCAAAGACCGTAAAAATTCTGATGTACCAAGCATACGTCAAGAGTAGAATAGTAGAATTTAATTTTTTATCTCACGTTGCAGAGAATAATCTGCAACGCCCAATTGATTAAATATTTATTTTATTTTCAGACCACCATCAGCCCCGAGCATTAGCGACACTTCTTTGCGCCATTAGTAGAACCCAACAAGCCTGCTTTCAGCTGTAAGTTAATCCCTTTTTAATTTTTAAGAATAACCAGAGGAGACGAAATTTCCTTGAATAATTTTATTTAACTAGAAAATTTCCGATATAGCACTACATATTACATTGAACGTCATTTTTCTATTATTTCTTGCGTTCATTTTGTATTTGATGGATGACACGATTTTATGCACTTTCTATACCGTCCAATCATTGTACAAATTTAGTATTTCATGCTGCCTTGAAATTAACCAGCCTTCAATTTTTGCAACTCCCACCGAAGAATATTTCTTTATGTTTTCAGTCAACGACACCGCACACCCAAGAATATTTACGCCACTCCTCTGCACCCCTTGTAGCACCCAGCTCGCCTGCCTTCTGCTGTAAGTTAATCACTTTTTGATTTTCCAGAATAACCAGAGAGATCTTAAAGTTTCCTGGGAACCTTTTATTCAACTCGTTATATGCTGATCCTCTTCCGCGTTATACAGTTGAAGTCGTTTTTAGATATCTTTTAATGCACTTTCTATATCATCCAGTTGTTGCACATAATTACTTTTTCATGCTGGCTTACTCATTATTTGCAGTTAGATCGTGTCTCCAGTTTTAATATTTGATACACGTTCCGCGCTTCCTCTATTACGTTTTCAAGCGTTTTCAATTTGTGATTATTCTTTGCAACGCCCAATCGATAAGATATTTTTTTATATTTTCAGATCACCACACCGCAGAGCCCCGTAAATTATCAACACTCCTCAGCGCCACTAGTAGTACCAACTAGCCTGCCTCCATTTGTAAGTTAATGCTTTTTTAATTTTAAAAAATTAACAATTAAAAAATTTAATATTAACCTTATATTTAACTCAAAATTTTGCCATCTTTCACTACGTTTCACATTGAACGTCTTTTTTGCATTGTACTCATATTAATTTGAAATCATTTTTCCTTTATTTCTGGCATTCTTTCATTTCGCCTTTAATGGTCTGAACAATTTCATGCACATTCTATGCGGTCCAGTTGTTAACATATGTTTTGTGTTTTTCCAGATAACCTAAGCTTCGCAAGACCCTCCTTTCAGCAGTCCTCGAGGAGGTCCCAGACTCGTCCACTACGAGATGTGAGTTGATTTTTTGACTTTTATGTGGCAAGGAATTGAAATGGTGTGCAGTTGCTTTTTTAGCTTTACTACAGAAGAATTTATTACTTATGATAACCTGGAATTATTTATTTTTATAATATCTATGTATATGTGTATTAACGGACGATTGGTTCAGAATTAACTGTCGAATCTGAATAAAATAAGTTATAAAATAGCTACTGTTCTTATCTGCATTCCTTGAGTAAAATATAAAGGCGAATGTTTTGCAATTTGAACGAAGTCCACTACTATTTCTTATACTTTTTTTCTCATTTATTTCACATTTGTGTATGGTTTTGATAAAAAATTTCATTCAATTGATAAAATTGAAATTTATTTATTAGGTTTCATATATTTCAAATTCACTATCTTCCTTAATCAACGCTAAGTAAATTATTTTATGAAACAATAACTTATCAAACCATGGCCCAGAAATTGCCAACAAAGTGGCGCAATATTGGAATGGCGGAAATGGCGGAAAAATAAGAAATTTTCTCCACTATGTAGACATTGATGACAATATTGAAATGACTTGTGAAATGTTTTTTAAACGATTATCTTATATTGATAAAATATAATTTTCATCATTCAGCTGGTTTCATTAGAATTTATGTTTAAGAAACTTTTTTTCAATATATATTTCTGTGTGATATTTGAAACCTATCCATAAAAACGCGATAAAAAATCGATAGAAAAAATCTTACTTTCGATCGCTTTGCTAAAGTCATTTTAAACAGGTTCAAAGATTATTACTTAAAATTCTGATACGATTCCTTCGAAGTTTTTAGCAAAGTTTGCGTATAGGTAACTTCGTTATAAATACTTCCCGATCGTCGTTAATTTCGTCGTAAAAATTTTAAATTAACTCCCGTTCGGAAGTTAATTTAAAATTTTCTTTTACGATGCACATTCATACTTAATAATTTAGTTGTCTCTCCGTCCGATTGTCTGTCCGTCCATCTGTCTGTCCGTTCATCTCCATGTCTGTCTGTCCGTACATAACTTCATCTAACGTTCGTTATTTCTTTCGAATTCACGGCTAATAAGCAAACTGAACGGCCAGAGATGAGGCTTGAACAAACATAAACTGGCCGTTCAACGAATTTTGCTACCGCCGCTTCTCCGTGAAATATATACTAGGCCTTAACAAAGATGCGAACCAATGTTTCGTCATTTTTGACGGTGTACAGCTAGTATCATTGATACTTTATAATGAACTGTAAAAATTCTCAGAGCTCTATCTAGTCGAGAAGTTAGTAAAAAATCGATTTTAAGTTCCACCACATCAAACAAATAAAATAAACAAACAAACAATAAAGGAACAGACGGAGAGAGTTAAAAAATAAATGCATATAAAAAGCGAATTCTTTTATTGTTATTTTTTCAATTGATTCAGCAATTGCCTAATGCGTGATTACTTTCGACTTCAAATATTACCAACAACTTCTTCTTCACTATCCAAAGTTTATCATATAAATATTGGTCAAAAGATTATTATATTTCAATCACTAATTTCAGAGATTATCGTACCCGAACTCAAATAAATGTAAGAAAATATTTTTTACATGAGAACCTTATTACTAGATTTTTCCTACAGAAGAATAATCAGTAATTAAGATAAATTATAGAAGTCTCCCAGAGACAAAGCTATTTATTGGGTACACCTATATGGAAGTCTTTATAGGGTAGCCCAGGACCTATGACCTGAATGGCTGGCTTTAGTAGTCACTCGTCGACCGATTACTTGATTCCAAAAATTTCAATTTCCCCAGACAGGCGCAACCCGCCGACGTCTTTGGGAAATACATTCGTCGCGGGTCGCGTCGTCTCCTCAGAATTGAGCCAAGTTTCACACTTTTTTATTTTGATCCGAAAATTCACAAATCTAATAATTTTCTACTTTTTGTCCGTTCCTGAAAATGAAAACTTTTCCCGAAACTCTCTTTGGGACCTTATTGTTTTTATTTTTAAGGACTACCCCCTACCTCCCTCCCACCGGGTCCTTCACAAAAACGATATTTGATTTTTAGATTTTTTTACCACCTCCAGTTTTTTTGATATTCACTCAAAATCACCCATATAACATTTTCCAGCCATCAAGCTGAAACGGTTCGATTTCCACTTTTTTAAATAGATTAGTCCGAACGATGAAATCAGATGAGATGTTTTGATGAAATTGTGTTTATGTGCATTTTATTCGAGACCTGAACCATATTCACGATATTGCGGGAACCGTCTTTGATAATTTCTTAACGGTGTCTACAGAACCGTGGAAAGGAAATTTCTTGGATAATTGATTATATTTTGACCGATAATATAAAGTTCATGTACATTTTTCAAGGAAGCAGTTAATTAAAAAAAAAAATAAGTTAATAAAATTGTCTCGTAGAAACACGGCAGAATATCCGAGAATGAAAGTCGAGGGAATGTATGAAAGTAACGGGAATGTAAATAAAAATTACTTTGGGAGCGGTAAAGGTTTTCTGGGCTATTCTTCCGTGTTTCTACGACCATTCTGACCGACTTTTAGAACCCATTGCAGGGTCCATCATCAGGGCTGATTTGTTGATGATGGTTTTCAAATTTGAGACCATCTGTCATCATGTCATGATGGATAAAATATGTATATCCCGATGTGTTCCTGCCTTTATTACACTATTTTTCGTTTAAGGTCAGAGGTTTGTAATAAATGTGGGATATTAAGTAGCGTAAAACTGCAATGGCGTACTTTCTGTAAATATTGAAACGTGAATTTGTTTATTCCGAAAATCAGCACAAAACTGTTCTTTTCCGCAATTTGTGATTATTTATAGAATATTACATTATTTAATCACATTCAAGGTCAAATATGCGTCAGTATTACTCCCCCATCCAAAAATGTTATACGCCAGGAAAAAAAACTGGCATTCTATCCTCTGAAGAACTGCATGATGATTAGTTTAATAATCAGATAGTTAACACATAACGTTATATGCCAAAATAAGTGGGGTATGTTGATAATAAGTCTGTCGACAGCAAATTAATGAGTCTCATTAGAAGTAACATATTGTGACTAAATTACTTATATATATATATATACATATATATATATACATAGAGAGAGTATACATAATAATATATAGATAGATATATAGATCGATATATATGAGAGAGATAGGCGTACAATTATATATATATAGTATAAATATATATAGACATATATATATGTATATTACATATTATTATATATCTTAGATATATCTACATCTTAGGGATAGCCAGGAGGAGAATCGTTGCCAATCCAGTGACGTTATATAACACAAATGAACTTTTTGGTCCATTTCTAAATACAGCAAGCAGAACATATTACAAGCTTGTAGCCCCTTCGGTCGTTCCAATGAGGCAACACTTTTCATTTTATTTATTTATATTGTTGTTTTAATCACTTTTTTGTTCTTTTCAGATAGTGTTAAGTGTATTAGTGATAAAAGTCAAGTGATAAGTGCTTCACAAGTCTCTGTTCGCAGCACACAGGCTCGCCCTGAGATGTAAGTTGATTTCTTTATTATTTTTAAAATAAATTACTTGCATAGTTATTTATTTATTATATTATTATATTATATTATTATTTATCAAGAGTTACGTTTGTAATGTAAAGTCAAGATGTTTTGTGCATATTCCGTACTCTTACAAAAGGGCAGCTAACTGACACTTCCAGAATACACGTGAAATAGCCCTGAGATGCCCTCGCCATCTCCAGATCCTGGGCCTGTTCACGCTTCACTTTTACCGAAGCCATTAAATTTGATTATTCTACAAGACTTTAGAGATGTAGGGATATGTTTGGTATCCAAATTGATGTTATGCTCTATTTGATATTATATTGGAAGCTTTTGAGTAATCTATGAAATATAAGAATATCTATAACACTATACATTTCTGCATCAATACACATTATGAATAGGGTCTTCTGAAGAGCCAATAAGTAATACTTTTTTCATATTCAGCGTCATCAAAAATTATGTCCAACAACAAAGTGGTTGGACATAATTTTTATTTTGAGTAAACTAACAAACTTTGTATAAAGCACATTGTTGATTTTAAATATCTACCAGTTTTTATACCGTACACGTTTTTTCATCTGGCGGACGCGCAGTAATTTCCATAAATTAAATTTGAATGAATCAAGGTGGGATTGTGGTGTCATTTTAGGTGGAGTGCATATTTCCTATTTCAATGTCTCACTGTCAAACTTCACCCCTGTCCCCAACCACAATTAAGGCAAAACCCCTGCCTAATACTTATTTCTTAAAAATTTAATTTATGGAAGTTACTGCGCGTCCGTCCTGATGAAACCGAAACCGGTAGACGTTTATAATCAATCAGTGTAGTTTATGAAAAGTTTGTTAGTTTTCTCAAATTAATAAATAAGTTATCGCTTATATCAGTACACTAGATGTGTTTTAGATCAATTCCGTCAGAAATTATGTATCAGAGGATCTGTATCAATAAAAATAACAGGTCTTAAAGATCCGTTTGTTCGAACGGTATAGTTCACTTTTTTCTACGACTTATTTCGGTCTCCAGCTCATTGTTCGTTTATGCGCGAGCATAAAATAAAACGCGGATTAAAAATAATTTCAGCAATGGTATTTTAATGATGAATAAATATAGGCATTTATTTTTGTTATGACCCTTATTTTATATGATGTGCGCGGTGATTATGAGATTATGAGGAGTGGTGACAAATCAATTGCGAACCATACAAATCCGGGGCATACCAATAAATAATATGGCCGTCATGGTGTTAACATTGCCTTGCCGAAATGCTGATACGCTTATGTTGACGAGTTTTTATGTAGATATTAATTACACATAAATATATCAACGTAAGTACCTCTTAAACGTTATGAAACGCCGGTATTTGACTCAAATCTTACATAAAGGTTTCGTAATATATAATTTATATATTTTTTTTTATAGTTATTGTAAGTTTTATAAAGAAAGATCGACCGTTAATAGCATATTTTCCAAATAACACAATTATTTTACTCCCTTGCCGATTGTAAATCAATGACTTCGTGACTTTGTGCGATACAAAACAACTGATAATTTCTATCTATAATCTCAAATGCCGATAGAATTATAATACTATCAATAGTATTTGCCCCGTTATCTGCTGGTCAATATACAACTATTGAGTATTTAGTGTAGCTATATTTAAAAAAATGGTGTTGGGTAATTCCACATTCATCATCTAAGATATTTGAAAAATGTTCAGTTATTTGTGCTTAGTCGGTTTTGAAATTTATAAATCTATATTAATTTTAATTTAAAACGTCTTCTCGATAGACTGAAGTCATCAGTCCGCCCTCTACACCTCCGCGGGTAAAGGTCGTCCTCCTGATGACGTTGAATAAGCATTCAACGAAACGTCGAGAATCGTTTCTTGGAAAAACATATGGTTCGTATAAAATATCTACAACCAGTTACAGTTAAATATGTCTAACGAACGTAATAACAACCTTAACTCTTTAATAGCTTTAATCTACTTTTTAAGATAGTTGTGGTCTGTGATGATGTAATTTATGTGTACTGTTGGAGCTGAAGAATTCAGTATTATGAAAGGGGATGGATAGTGAAGTACTATCAGCTGAAGATAATAAGACCGTGCATGATTAGATAGAAAGTTGAGTTAACATTTCCGGTACTGGAGAGATTGAAAATACATGATAAATTATTTGAGTAGCTTGTAGGTATAGTGGTTATGACTCTCGCTTAGATGGAATTAATTGAGTTTGAAGATGAAATGGATAGATAAGATTTGAAAGCGTTCCAGTTTGTTGAGATCCTGTAGACTGACATCCAGATAACACACATCATAATCAAGCAGAAGAGATATAGGAATTCGCCTCCTTGTGGTACGCCAAATTTCAAAAGATATCCGAATTGATTCCAGCAATTTTGATGCACTGTTTAAATAAACATTAATCAATATTAACACTGTTGAATACTTTAAATTGAGTGAAAAGAGTTTGGCCATCAAGATATAAAAAGTAAGCGCAAACAAGTCAACAGAGGTAAACGAGCAGCTAAAGTGAAGTAATATAGTTTTTATTATTTATAGCACTACTTATTCTGCTCTTTTTGACTTTGACTAAGACTGTAGAAGTACGTTTAAGTAAGTTTTGAAATCTAACTGAAAAGGATCACGGCGGGGATTGTTATAGAGCCAGGTAGTGAGTAGGTTTTGTACTGCACTTTCAGTAACTTTAGAAATAATCGATAGAAATGAGACGGGCTGGTAGTAAAATTGTTGGTAAAGTATGACGTGTGCAGTTTCCCACGATGAGAGAAAGTGACCTTCCCTCAATAAGTGGCTGATGATGTGAGTGATGATTGGTAAAATTAATGGATGATGTAGTCAGGTCATATCAATTTTAAAGCCATAAGAGTCAATAGATTTAGTAGTTACTGAGGAAATAATGTTAGAAATCTCAGTATTAGTCACTCTGACTGCTTGTCTGTCTGTTTTCTTTGCAAATCCACACTGTTTGTTAGATCTGACCCAAATTTTGCACACTTATTATTTAGTACTATTCAAAAAACTAATGTGCCATCGCCCCTCCATTATCACGTTGTCTATCATTTTAAAAAAAAATACAAATCACTTTGTGTTCGCAACTTTATTAGATTATACAATCTACATGTTTCGAGAACAATGTTTTCTCCTTCAGGATGGTCTGTGACTGAAATTGAAAAAGATAAACAATACGAGTGTGTTATGGTGAAGGGATGGTGAGGGGAGGGGGGAGGTCGGAGCTGTTAATTATGGAATGTCATCTCAAGGGGATGGAATCTTAAGTGAGAAAATATTCAAAAGTGGGTTTTGCACAAATTTAGTCTGGTTATTTGTTATATTTGAATTAAATTATTGTTATTAATTAATTGTTATTATGTCTGAACTTTACAAAACTAAAACATTATCTCATACGACATAAGAAAATATATTTATAATTCGCCACTTGAAGTGCTGTTGTAGCGTATTCTCGCAGATGTATACACTTTGCCAGCGGTTCCAGAAGTGTTGACGAATCTTTTCTAGTTATGTGTAGCGACTTAGACTACTCTGGCTCTAAGCCTCTAGGTCCGGCGACAATATTGACGTCAGTGGCCGGCCGACCAGAAAGTGTCCCGGGGTAAGAGGAAGGAGATCGCGAGGAGAGGCAGACATGTGATAAGGGGGTCGGCTATTTAGGATTGCCCCAATTTGCGCAAAATGAGTAAATTACCCTTCACACGCAACATTTACTTTCAATGCCAATTAATTGATTTAAGTAAGGCCGTCAGGTTCTTTTGAAAACGATTGATTTTGAGCAAACCTAACCAAATGTGCAACGAATTATTTAGCTCTTCAACTGATAAATGACCGCTCAATTTTGAATCAGAGTTAGTTATTTTGTTATGTAGAAAACTTAAAACATAAGCAAATGTACGCTTTAATTTTGAAAAATTAGAAAAGTTTTCGAATTCAATTATAGGTTTCTGGATTACTGTAGTATGAGATTTTATCTCGGGTAAAATCTCACTAGGCTGAGATTTCAAAATAGGCCATTCTGACTTGATTTTGTATAAAAACTGTGGACCCGGCCACCAGCTCTCCAGACCTTGCAACTGGCTAGCATTGACACCTCTGGAAATATAGTCAGCCAGGTTAGAATCAGTAGGCACGTGGTGCCATAAAGACCGCAATTTGGTGTTTTCGAAAATCTCAACTACTCTATTTGCTCCCAAAATCATGAGTTTGTTAGGACTAGTGTTTAGCCATCCAATGACGACAATCGAATCGCACCGGTGAACGTTTGAGATATAGAACATCGTAGAGATTCTACGACCACTTTACATAGGCGGGCTGCTAGTAGAGCTCCGCATGGCTCTAGCCGGAGATAGTAGTAGGTTTGACAGGAGCCACTTTAGATTTGGCACAGAGAAGCTTGACTACAATATCACGGAACGAGTGTAACTCTGAGGATGTAGGAGTGTCGCATAATGGGTGTCTCGGTAGTTGTAAAGAAGAAAGTGATGAAAAAATGTAATGCATTCTT
Source organism: Agrypnia vestita (assembly GCA_016648135.1). Lineage (NCBI taxonomy): Eukaryota > Metazoa > Arthropoda > Insecta > Trichoptera > Phryganeidae > Agrypnia > Agrypnia vestita. The sequence goes on along the minus strand of JADDOH010023889.1, from coordinate 4,531 downwards.
ACACATTATATTTTATGTATGGATTCATTCCAATCTTGTTTTCGAATCCACAACTGTTGCATAAGCATTTTGGGTTGTACTGCGCATGGAGACAACAGCCCCAAAGGATCAAAAATCGTGAAAGAAGTGGACAAGATATTCCTTTTAGTTATATCGACGTTATTACTCGTACTTCGATCGAAAAATAAAGTATGTCCGATTTAGGGTTCTAACCTAGACCTAAAGTACTGGAAGAATCGCTCAGGCTTAGTTTCTCTTGCACATTGACATTGCAAGATTCGAATATTGTAGGTGAATTAGATCTGAATTTTAGCAAATGGAAACATTTCATAATATGATTGAAGAAATTGTGTTTAGAAGTGACCTTTTCGGAAGCTCCTCCAGCTCCCAGAATGAAAAGATGTGTTGATCAATATTGTCTTGTTTAGAGAAACCATTTCTAGAAAAAATTGCATTGAACCTGTTTATGTTCACAGTTTAAAACAATAGCACTGGATATAATCCAGCCAAACTGAGAACTTTGTAAAAATTGTTTGTTTGCGCCGAGTGACCTCTGCTCTTTGCCTATGTGCAAATTAATAGGAGAGGAGTCATTGAAATTACGATCAGCTGGCTTGATATTCGGCGGAACATTTTTAAAACAATAGGACCGGATATAATCCAGTCAAACTGATTACTTCGTAGAAATGGTTTGTCTGGGCCAAGTGACTTATGTTCTTTGCCTATGGTCTGCCTAAAGATGTCAGCGGCCTATGAACAAATCAATAGAAGAAGATTCATTACATTTTTGATCAGCTTCTGTGATATTCGGTGGAAGCTCGAAATGTTCGTGATTGATTGAGTACTTGGAACTTTCTGTTAGCTCAGGGGATTTTTCTAAGAAATTCGGACACTTGCAAATGTTATGGTCTCCTTTGCAAAAGACACAACTAAAATGAAAGTCACTTTTATAAATATTATCTTGGGTAGAGCATAAAAATGATTTGGCATAATTATAAGAATATTTATGAGAATAGTCAGTAGGCGTTACGCTCGAGAGATGGTGGTCGTATTTCGCAACCTGTATTTATGGCAGTTTAATACCTTGGGACTGATTATAGTGACTAAGATGAATTAGCAGGCGCCGTAGAGCTGCCCGTGAGACCAGGGTCGGACTGGCATCCTTGGGGCTCTTGGCTAGAACCAGTGAAGGGGCCCCTGCATTTTTCCCTTTATTATAAATATTTTTTTATAATTTTCACATACATTGATTTAGCATTTGCCAAACTACAGAGCAATTTTACGGCAAGGTTGCATCTCAATTCTTAACTTGTGTCTAGGGGCTATATGCAAGCAATTTCGTATACGTGACTTCAAAGCTGTAGCTGCAAGTAGGCCTATTTAATATTTATGTCAAAGGTATAATTTAAATATGTAATTAACAAATACTATGTATACTGGAAATAATCACATTATTCAAGGATAAACATTAAGCTCTTTAAAATATTTATCCTTTAGTACCTAATATACCTAAACTAAACCATAGATTTTTTCTTAAGTTCTTCACTTGTTCTGCGTATAGTTTTCCGGGATATTCTGCCGTGTACATGTGACCTCTCTGGCCGACATTTTGGATCAGGGTCTATCATTCGGGCTGATCAATCACTCACTAAATAACTTCTGTCAACTTTACACAGTTTAGCAATACAACATAGAACTTCGCTCGGCAGACTATCAACTTTAGTGATTTCTTGGAATTTTATGGCGTCCAGCCAGAAAGAGTCTTTTAAAATTTCTTCTCCTTCTTTTTTGGCATCTAAATTGTGGAAGTAAATGATTTTAATTTTTGACCAGGTAGTATTTCAGCGACTTTGTCCTTAGACTTTTACCCAGGCATTACTTTTTTCTTTGAGGATCTTTTTTCTTTAAAATCCATTTCTACTTCTATATCGACAACATCGTCAAAAGCACTATTGACTTTACTTGCATATTTTCAGGTCATTCATACAGAACGTCGAATTGTCTATCACATCTTTTACCAGATATTTGTCGTTACCATCTCTGAACCAAATTCTATGCTGTACTGTAGTCTATGTTCTTACTTTGTGAATATATAGGAACAGGAGATGTTTCAAGAAAAATATCCAGCAAAACAAAAAAATGTTTTCAAATTAAGTCCATTGACTAATCAAGTTCCTCGACATGAATTTAAATTAACAATCAAAACTTCCACTGGATATTTCCCACAAAACATTTAGAAAATGGATGAACTTTCCTGCATGAGATTGATCATCACTTCTTAAAAAACCTTTATCTTCAATCGATGAAACAGCCTTGTGTTTACTCCACCACTTCAGGTTTTCAGGTTATTTTAGGTTTCGGGATCTATCGAAATCGGGAATCTTCTTCTTCTTCTTTTTACATCCTTGATCTGTGGTGACAGATCAGTCATGGTCTTGCGACGGACGAGGACGACCAGCTCTCTCACTGGTCTCCCTGGTGGTCAGCGCGCTTCTGGAATCCCACGCATAACGGCTCTGGGAAGTCTCGTCTGCTCCATTCTCTCGACATGGTCCCTCCAGAAACGCCTTCTCTGCCTGCTCCATATTAAAGTGTCTTGTACAACCGGGAATCTGAAATATCAAAAAAATTTTTGAGTATCGGAATCGGAGAATTTTAACCTAGGTCGTTACCGATTCCGTTTTCGAAGAGCTTATAAAATGAGCATTAGTTGACATTAACTTGTATTTCTCATAACTTTCAGAAGCAGTATTTGTGTGGATATAACTTATATTTATTTGAAACAGTAAGAAATATAAGGAATTCGTCATCCCAGTTTTATCTTGTCGTAAGGTTAAAATCGTCATTATTGACTTATCGTGATGGCGTAATTAACCTTATCTTCTCGTACTAAAATTACCAAAAATGTCAGTTCTATCTTATCGTAATATTCAATTTGGGTTCCTACTTGGCTTATCGTCAAATAATATTACAGACCTATGATGTCGTATCATAATAGAGAGGCAACTAATCAAAGCAAGAATTAAGATCAAGTAACCTTTCCTCTTTGAAATATTTGTTTTTCATTGACCAGAAACTATAACGGATGATGAGACTGTAGTATAATCAGGATTTGATCATCTCTAAAATATTCAAAAGTTTATCATTTGTTATATTATATTCTTCTTTTACATGGAACCACTGGTTTAGAAAATGAGAGGGAAATGTATATTCATTAAAAAAAAAATGAATCATTAAAAACCTCTCAGCGGTTAATATCATCAATATAAGGCTGTACGTTGGTGAAATATAAAAAGTGTTTTTTTAATTTAAACGGCATTTAACAGTTTGTAAAATCAGTTCAAGTAGTATGTCGTAATATCGTTTATTGAATGGTAATATTTTTTTCTCTACAGAGACGATTTGAATATATTACTAATGTTTACATAGGATTCATCTTCTTTTTCTTTCGTTTCTGAGCATCACTTTTACAACAAGAAAATAAATAAACTATGACTAATTATTTACAAGTAGAAAATGTTATAATACAGTACAAGTAAAGAACGCATTTATTTGTTTTTTCTTAAAATGGGGCTGGGGCCCTCGGCGATCGCCGACATGGCCAGTCCGTCCCTGCGTGAGACAGTGCGTAATCGCAGTGTAGTGACAACATTTATTTCCAATTGAGTCCCGCTCTTCTATTTCTGCGAAGAAATTTTCGTCTTCGGTATTTCCTTCGATCTCTTCCTGCAGCACAATGAACTCTTTTTCCAAGTTAATAATTCTAGTAAGCCTTTGATTTAACTCATTTAAATGAATCTCGCTCAGAACGGGTATGTCCTTTAATAAATCTAAACTTTAAAGTTGGTTAAGCGGGCCTTTATAGAGCTACGCTTTTTAATAACAGTTTTATTGAAGCCAAATTAAGTGTCTCTACAAGATTGCTTACAAAAGTTATTAATTGTTGTAGTATCGAAAATAAAATAATAAACAAGAGCGAAATTTATTCTATTAAATGTATGAGATGCTGATGATTTTGAAAACAAAAACCAAAAATAACAACGGAAAATTATTTACTCGTGAATCTTTATGAGAAATGAAGAAAGAAACATGCCGAAATGGTGATTTGTAATGAATACAATTTTTGATTATCTATATAAACACGCAAAATGTCACGCGGTTGGTAGGTTAAACTATTTTTTTTGGATTTCGCGTATTATAGGCAAAAGTGAATAGCTGGAATTGTGAAATGGATTACATAATGGTGGATTATAGACAGGACTAGGCTCTCATCTGGACAGCAAGGCTGCGGTGGGTTTTGTATTCACCGGCGCGGCTTGACCCGAACAGGCGCTTCCACTTCTTATTTATCCACAAATTGGTTTGATTTGTTATCTAGATATTGCAGAGTCCTGCCACGGTCTCCACTCTTGTCTCGTACGACATAGAAAAATATGTTTAGTTAAGTTAAACACTTTATTTGCCTTGCCAGTTGAGTTCACAAAGGTTATATATTAACGTTTACAATGTGGACAGACATTTTTTGTCAAAT
>JADDOH010023888.1:0-194150 GCA_016648135.1 Agrypnia vestita | reverse complement strand
TGAAAATAGCTGCTTGTAATAGTTATTTTGAAACATGATTTTGAAAAATATAAATTTTGGAGTAATATTTTTCATAAAATTTCGAATTGAGTGCAATCTAAGAATGTTCTTAGGTTTTCACGGCCACTCAGAATCTTCAAGTTTGTGTTTACTGGGGTATTATGCCGTGTTGTTACGACCTTTCGGGCCGACGTTTCGGATCCCATTGCAGGGTCCATCATCAGGGCTGATGTGTTGTCTTGAATGTTGGTGTTGTGGTTAAGTATCGGCTTGCAATACCGTGCCGAAGTCATGATGTGTTTGTATTGTGTTGTATGTATGATTCATCTGTTGTCTGATCACTATCTCTGCGGAGTCTGCGACGAGAATGACTTTGAAGCGCCGGATACCAAGATGTTTGTAATTTGAGACCATCATCTCTATTAATGTTTATCGGATGCTTGTAGATTTCTAGTGCTTCCTTGATAAGACGCGCATGGTGACTCTTAGGCTTTCCAAGGATTTTCGGTTCGAATGCAAAATGATGGCCGGTATCCAGAAAATGCTCAGCCAGTGCAGATTTTTCTGGATGACCGAGTTTGCATGCCCGTTTGTGCTCGTTGACCCTTTTGGAAATGGTACGCGCCGTTTGCCCCACGTATACTTTATCGCAGTCTTGACAATCGAGTCTATACACACCGTCCGTTTCTAAGCGATCTCGATCCTTTGCTGATCTCAACATATCTTTAATTTTGAAGTTGGCACCAAAAACCGTCTTAATGTCTCTTTTCTTGAGAGCTCTGGCAATTCTGTCTGTAACGCTTTGGACAAAAGGCAGAAAGGCGATGCCTTTGCACTCAGGTTCTGTATGTTTTTCAGGGCGAACAGACCTCGTACTTATGACGCGTTGTATCTGTCGCTTCTGGTAACCATTGCCTTCCAGTGCGTCGCTGAGTGTTATCATTTCCTCCTGTAGATATTCATCTTGGCATATCCTTTTGGCCCTCGTGGCCAAAGTGTTGATGAGACCTCTTTTTTGAGCAGGATGATGGTGGGAGTTTGCATGTAGATAACGGTTGGTATGTGTAGGTTTCCTATAAACTCTGTGTCCGAAACTCCCATCGGCTTTCTTTTTTATTTCAACATCAAGAAAAGGCAGCACGTTGTCTTTCTCTATCTCCATGGTGAACTTCAGGTTCTTATGTAGTGAATTAAGGTGTCCCAAAAAATCACCTAGTTTGTCTTCACCATGCGGCCAGATTGCAAACACGTCATCGACGTATCTCCACCAGACCTTCGGAGTAAAGGATGCTGTATCCAGTGCTGTTTCTTCGAATTTCTCCATAAAAAAGTTAGCAATCACCGGAGAAAGTGGATTACCCATCGCTACGCCTTCCACTTGTTGGAAGAGCTCACCTTGGAAAGAAAAGTATCCACTCGTCAGGCAGTGCTCAAACAGTGCGTAGATGTCTTCATCATAAATTTCTTCCAACAAACTCATAGCGTCGTCCACAGGCACATTAGTGAAGAGGGATATGACGTCAAAACTGACTAGTATATCACCCCTTTCACACTTTATTTCTTTTAGCATATTGACGAAGTGTGCTGAGTCTTTCACCCATGAGGACGTCTTCCCCGTCTGCATCTGTAGGAGACCGGCCAAATATTGTGACAGCTTGTATGTTGGCGCTCCTATTGCGCTCACAATTGGTCTTAGTGGCACTCCATCCTTATGTATTTTGGGAAGCCCGTAGATTGCTGGTGTTTTGGACGCTTGCACAAATAGTTTGAAATGCAAATCGGCTGGAATACTGGAAGCTTTGACCAGCTCCCTAGTTTTTCTGTCGATTCTATCCGTTGGATTCTTCTTGATTTTCTTATAAGTGCTGCTTTCCAAAAGTCCCCGCATCTTCGCTATGTAGTCTACTTGGTCCAAAATCACTGTGGCATTGCCTTTGTCTGCTGGAAGAATCAGGATCTCTTCGTTTGCGCGAAGGCTCTTTATAGCTGCGTGTTCCTCTTTGGATATATTGGGACGCGGAGGCTTAGCCTTTCTAAGTATAGCGCATGTATCCTGTCTAATTTCTTCTGCGATGGCCACTGGAATCTTGCGCAATGCCGCTTCTACGCCGCAGATTATGTCGTCAACTGGAATGCTTTTTGGTGCTATGGCGAAATTCAAACCTTTAGCTAAAACTGATATCGCATGACATACAGAACCTGAGTGCAAAGGCATCGCCTTTCTGCCTTTTGTCCAAAGCGTTACAGACAGAATTGCCAGAGCTCTCAAGAAAAGAGACATTAAGACAGTTTTTGGTGCCAACTTCAAAATTAAAGATATGTTGAGATCAGCAAAGGATCGAGATCGCTTAGAAACGGACGGGGTGTATAGACTCGATTGTCAAGACTGCGATAAAGTATACGTGGGGCAAACGGCGCGTACCATTTCCAAAAGGGTCAACGAGCACAAACGGGCATGCAAACTCGGTCATCCAGAAAAATCAGCACTGGCTGAGCATTTTCTGGATACCGGCCATCATTTTGCATTCGAACCGAAAATCCTTGGAAAGCATAAGAGTCACCATGCGCGTCTTATCAAGGAGCACTAGAATCCTACAAGCAATCCGTCAGATATAAAAACATAATAGAGATGATGGTCTCAAATTAAAAACATCTTGGTATCGGCGCTTCAAAGTCATTCTCGTCGCAGACTCCGCAGAGATAGTGATCAGACAACAGATGAATCATACATACAACACAATACAAACACATCATGACTTCGGCACGGTATTGCAAGCCGATACTTAACCACAACACCAACATTCAAGACAACACATCAGCCCTGATGATGGACCCTGCAATGGGATCCGAAACGTCGGCCCGAAAGGTCGTAACAACACGGCATAATACCCCAGTATACACAAACTTGAAGATTCTGAGTGGCCGTGAAAACCTAAGAACATTCTGAAATATCGATAGTTACGGAGATAAGCGACATCAACGTATGCTTTTTTTTTCAATATTTTTGGTTTTTCATTGTGATTGAAGAAGACTCTTCCGAAGTTATTTCTACTTGCTAAGGTATACTTTTTTGTTTCTATTACGCAAGGTAATTTTGGAGATATCAAAATAACAATATTTGAAAGGAAATATTGAGAAATCCTATCGGAAGAAATTGAGGGATTATATATGACAGAAAACATTAACAATGTATAATAAAATAGTTTTTTATGATAAAAAACTATATGGACGTATGAAACAAGTAATTTGAGGGTGGTAATTAAATGTACTTTAAATTTGACGAAAATCACAAAAGAATACCTATATTAATTGGTCATTCAAATATGCAATAAAATGATTTAATCTTAAACAACTAAATCGCACTTATTTATTTGAATATAAATGTATACAACGCGCACTTCAATAAATTTAGTCTACAGTGCGATCAGTGACAATCCAGGCACTAATAATAATGAAATTGAAAATAAATAAATAATAATGAAACCTTTAAACTTGAAAAGTTTGAAAAATTAAAAATGTTCTCAGGTTTTCGCGGCCGTTTAGAATCTTCTGTGTGCAGTTTTCTGGGATGTTCCGTTCTGTACATCTGACCACCCTGGCCGACGTTTCGGATCCTATTGCAGGGATCCTATTGATGATGAACCCTGCAATGGGATCCGAAACGTCGGCCAGAGAGGTCGGATATACACAGCAGAATATCCCAGAAAACTACACATAGAAGATGTTGAACAATTAATTTTATATGTAAGGTATATATCTTTTTTTTTTTTTTTTTAATAAATAGAGATGTGAACACGGAATACGTGTCACATCAATATTCTTACTATTTTCAAACTAAGCTAAACGCTTGTGCTATGAAAATAGGACTAACTTGCTAGTCTGGGCTGAGATTCGAACCCGCGACCATTGGATCACGAGGCGAGTGTCCTAACCACAAGACCAACAAGCTACTCTGCTTTTTTGCGAATATATACTTTTATATGTACACCAGGACTATCTGTCAGGGTCTGTTAGGGAATTGAAGGCAGGCGTGTGCATATTAAGAACATCGAAGCATGTTTTTTAAGTAAACATATATTTGAAAAAATCGAAAAATAAATATTTATCTGACCGAATATTATGAAATTTTAAAATAAGAATAATTTGATCATTATTGTGATAGGAATACTAGGGGATATATATTTTATTTCGATTTTTTTTCAAAATAAATTCTTAGGAAAAAGTCATGCTTCAATGTTCCCCTGATTGACGGTATGTTTGTTAAAAGATTAAAAGTGACTAAATCTTTCCAATCACACGTTCGATCCATTGATATGTATGCTGATGTACCTTTTTAATAGTAATTGATACTCATTTTATAGTAATTGATAACGTGAAAACTCGTGAAAACTAACCAAAGCAAAAAAAACTAGAATGATTATTTTAAATGTTTAAAAAAATGTATATTGAGTGTATTATGTTACAAAACATTATTAAAGAATGATCATATACTCGTATATTCCCCGTTATTTTGATTCTTGAAATGAATTGGTTGTATTACGTTTCAGGCATCCGTTCTTGCTAGTCACGGTGAACTGAATTCCAAAGTTCAATCATCTGTAATTCTCTGCACAAATGCACTCTGACGATTCTGACAAAAAAGTAATTGTAAAGCGCGTAACGTCCATTTCCATCTACCCAAAAGCGTTACAATAATTGATTGGAAAATTAATGGATCGAGTTCGATGAATCGGTAAACGATTGGTTCAGGCTGGTGACGCAAGGACCAGAGGGGAGATTGCAGTAGAGATAAAGTATTGAAAGAAAAAGTTATGCGAGTAAAAAGCGGTGCAACACTTAGTATTGAAAATTCTTTAACGTGGCTTATTATTGATTAAATATTACAATCGTTCTAGGGTACATAAACATGCAAGATATCTTGTTCATATGGTAATAAATAAATATAAATGATTTAAAAAATTAACTCTCAATTTTGCAAAAATATAATCCTCGCAGTTTGAACGTCACATTATTAATAACTATCAATTGCTAGCTGTCCCGTCAAAAATGGCGGTACTTGGACGGACAGACGACATGAAACGAAATTATTATAATTGGGATTATTAATACTATAAGCATAAGCATTCCAATTAATTAATTCAACAACAGTTTGAAACTTTTGTCATTTGACTGATACGAAAAAAAATGACAAATCTTAGATACTTTAACTAAACTGGAATGAAATTCATTGTTTAAAATACATATTTACTATTTCCCAGTACTTGTAATTAATTTTAATACATGTATTTTTTTCTGGATAAGGAATAACTTGTGGGAATATTAATTTTTTTAAAATTGTTGTAAGAATATGTAATTGAATATTATTTAACCTTAATCTGAATTTAAATCCGTTATGTATCATTTGTTTATTCATCAAATAAAATATTGTATCTTATCACAATATATTGGATATAGAAATATAAAAATTCCATTTGGCGCAGTGGACTTCATTCCTTGACAGCTTCAATGGACCACGATGCGTCTTTCAAAGGAGTTGTTTTTTCATACCTCTATTATTAACATCGCGAACATCGTAAAAAGTAGGTATTTATATGGACTAATAAAATGCTTTCTAGACATGACGTTTAATCACCAAACATAACGATAAAGTCTGCCGTAACGATATCGTAAAATTGATGAACTTTTTATACACACGATATGATATTTGGCCTCTTAAATGATCAATAAAACTGTCTGAATTAAATCCAAGAGAGTTAATATTATTTATATCGCCTGTGGATATATTCGGGTATTATAACAGCTTATTAATTTTTACCGTTCGATTCATAGCTCACTGATTAGTTATATGTATAAATATAGTACATAAAATATAGTATAAATGTGTGGTAGGCAGGGGATCATTACAGGAGACAGAAAAAGAAACACCATGTTAAGAGTGCAGATTAGGGTGAAGGAAGTCATTATTACTATTTTAATAATCGGTTAATAAAACACATTCTTGAATGGTATCGACGCAACAAAAAATAATCCAGATTAAGTTTAGATTGGTAGACAATATTATCAGAGAAGTGGAAGTGATTTGGCAAAGATTGGAAGAAGATCGGTCTTCTCGGTCATGGCAGTTGGATTCATCCAGTAGTGGATTGACGATGATGGTATAGAGCAGGTGGAATGAAGTGTGCAAAAGAGATATATATGAAAATAAGCACACCTTGATCGCCTTGTCCCTAACTTCAACCCTAAGTTCTTGAAACCTTATAACAGTTTTATTGGAGACACGAAAATTGCCCCCAGGATATACGTATCCAATTCCCGTCAGCGATAAATTTGCTATGATCATTAAAATGGATAAAGTTGAATTTAATTAAATATCATATTTTACTGTTCGTGTTTCGTATAAACCGTTGCGAAGTGGCATGGCCGCTCGAACAAAACCATTCACTGTCCCCGCCTCAAGATATGTCTTTATTTTGCAGCGGTTTATACGACCGGTGCGGAGCAGCACGGTCGTGCTTGTTAGTTGAAAAAAAATGTCAACCTGGAGACGATTGAGTAGGACCGATATGGAAGCTTTTGCTCTTAGAACGGTCCTGGGTAAGCGGTGGGTACCATTCACTGTTCGTGTTTCGAAATAATCAGAACCTCTCACCGACAGGTGAAGTATTAAACTGACATTCAAATACAAATTAAAAAAAATGTATTAGATGTAAATACAAATAATTAATCAATTAGGTTCTGACAAAAAGAGTCTAATTACTGATGTAAAGATACACGAACGAAATTAATTGATATTCTTAATGATGTGTTTCGCGAATTCAGAAAAGTTATTTACTAGTTAGACAATAATTTTAATATAAATTTAAACATCAAAAATGTTAGTTGGAGACCCCTGGTACCTGGTAGAGGTGGACTGACCGTCGCGCGCCGGGCGCCGAGGTCAGGGTCCCGCGGTGCATGCGGCGGGCCCGGCGCGCCGCCATTAGTTCTTGCCATCTCTCTAATAGACCACGGCCAGGAATAATACATTTCATAGTTGAAATGTGAAATTACGTCAATGGCGCGCATTCCACTTTTTATTGCGATTCGAGTTGGGCCGCTCCTGGCGGGGACAATTACTGCGCCTCCGCTGCGGCCTTCGAGGCGCGTTGCGTAACGCGGCCCTGCAGGAATCCGGACGGACACGGACACTATAAAAACATGACACGTCGAGAGTCGGTACAAATAACAGCTCGCATCGCTCAGCAGCGAGCTGAGAAATCTCCATTTCTAGTAAGGTTGTCACATTTCAGAAAGTTATTTGATGTGGTATTTATTTCACTTCACTTTAACAGGTCTTCTTATCTTCGCTCTGGCTAATTACATATATCATCAGTGATATAATTCGACTTTTGTTAAATTTCCAGAAACCCTAATTTTACAGGAGTAAGCACAGATATGTGTAGGTTCCGTAGTAATTCAAGTAGTCAGGTAGTAAGTTACGTGTGTATTGTGTATGAGTGTATATGTGTGTGCATGGACGCCAGCATGTGTGGGTGGAAATGTGTCACCTCGCGAGTTTACCCCTAACAGAGTTAGTAAACTGCTCTAAACTTAAACAAAACATGTCAAAATTTGCGAAAGGAATGTCATAGATTACATATACATACGTATAAAAGCTATATTAAAAAAATAATGTGGTCCGCTAGGGTCGAATGATGGATATCAAGCTCATTAGCAATCTCTTGATACGAATTATTCTCCAACATGGATTGTAAAATGTCATCATGGATATTACTCAGTCATCCAATCTTCATCTAGGCTTATATCTCTGGAACGGAAATTGGTAAACCATCTTTGGTAGGTACGAACGCTTATAGCATCTCTCCCAAACACTGCATACGATCGATACATTGTTGCCTCGTTGGAAATTGTAGAAAATACAGTGTCTTAAGTTCATCTTTATGCTCTAAACATCACAAATGACTGAATGACGGTCTACACTGTTTACTCCTGTTTATAATTGCGTATATCAAAATACGAAAGAACCTTTCTGACAACTCATTAGTAAAAAGTTTCAGTAAACATTCCGGATTGACAGGATTTAAAAAAAGAAACAATAAAGTCATACGTGGATTTACTTGTTAGTTAGGTTTACTAGTTTTATTTTAAAAAGCGAGGACAATAATACAATTAAAGAAAACAAGAAAGCAACATGCAGTCGTGTCCATATTGTGTTCAACAACATTTTCCATAGAAAAAAAAACTCGTTCTAAAGATGAAGAGCATGCGATAACCATTAATTTAATTATGTTTTTAAAAGGCCAATAACAGTCAGTATTTATTTATTAGAACAAGAAATGAAAGAAGTGTAACGGTGAAAATTATACAACTAGTTTTTGTGCAAACGATTGGATCATAAAAACGTTTCAAACGGCAATATAAAATAACGTACCGGTCAAACCACCGGAGATTCAGGTTCGGAGCTTTTTTTGCGAAAAAAACGTTCATTATTGGATAGCAAACAGCGTTAATATTCTACATGACAGTCGGCCATTACACATTATTCAAATCCTGTCATTCGCCAGCATTCTGCAGATAAGGCTATTAAACGTGGCGGACGAATTACCCGTTAAAGAAAACGACGAGTCTAAAACAAAATCCTGAGTCATCGGTGCTTGGCATTGGTTTAATGCATTTTTATTGTACTGCCTTATACATGTATGATTTGGTAATTATGTACCCATGTAACTATGCAGAAGTTATGAAAGTAGTAAATATAATATGTATAAATTTAATTCATCTTACATTTACATTATTATAATAATGACGAGTGAATTTATAAGATGAGCTGTACATCAGTTGGAAAATTGTCATTTGACAAAGAAATAATAAATCAAACAAGAAATGTTGCAATTTACGACTATTTGCAGGAACGCTAAAAACGTCTTGTTTTTACTTATTATTTCCTAATTGAATGACAATATTCCATCTACATCTCATGCTGTATACCTCACCGTATAATTTTTTATTATTATAATAATATTTTAGGTTAAAATAGGTACAAACTTACTATTATTATATATTATTTTATAAACTTCCTCTATGCTTACTGCGGGTTCGACTGTTAATGACCCTGTTATGCGGGTGCATACAAACACATGGAGTTGACAGTAAATCGATATGTTATAGAAAAGTGTAAATTTTGATAATGTATACATTAACTCATAGTTAGTGCATACATATACTAGTTAATGTATGTATACATTATCGAAATTTAACGCTTTGTAACAGATACACTAGTTAAAATATATCGTTAAATACAATTTCTTTATTTATTTATTTACAGAATATTCCAACCCGCAATAATTAAACGATTTGTTGTATCTTCCTCTTAAGCTGTATCTTTTCAAACAAACATTTACTAAACGTTGTTTAAATTACAAAGATAGTTTGTTCCGCTGAAAGTTTTATACGATGAATCAGCACTAAAGATCGTTCGGCTACGTTAGGCCGGACATGTCCAAATAATGCCTTCTCCAAGGTACCCACGTGTGGTATCGGTAATCCCAAGGTGCAACATCACGGGGTAGGCCTCGAAGGAGATGAAACAAGATAAGAACAATTATTATGAAAAAACAGGGAAGAATTGCGATAATTTCTCGAGTCTTGATACATTTTTTCGTTAACAGCTATTTTTTACAGCCCTTGATATTCGTGTACCTCAGTGATATAATTAGACAGAAATTTTGGCCAGTTACAAGAAATGCTAATTTTACAAGAGTAAGTACAATACATATGTAAGGTTACGCACCCACATGTGATCAGGTAGTAAATTCTTCTTTTTCTTCTTCTTTATACATACTGGGCAGTGCAAAATTATAAATTGATATCGCAGTTACCTTACGGGGTAACTTAATAATTTAGTGGTCGCTACCAAGTCGTGTACCACACGCACGTTGAGTTATTTGATCACTTGTATTGTTCCGAGAGGAGCATTCTTTTTCATCATGACATGTGTGTCTGTTTAACACGTTGGAAAGTGATTAAAGTGACATGCAATACCGTGAACGCGAAGCCGAATACCGACTCTTGGATTTGGCCGCAGTTCAACTTGCTTGCATAGGTTTATTTTGAAACCATTTCACATTGCGCGGGGCCGGGCTGGAGCTGACCTCACGCGCGACCCCGCCGCGCTGTTCCCACATCAGAGCCGATATTAACCCGACGGTACCGCCCGACGAATTATAATGCCTCCTTGGCCGTGGACGACGGACGTCATGCCTCGCGGCAGCTGTGTGAGCGGGAAACACATTAGATTATACAACTAACCAACTTACTCACCATCGTGCCAATTCCCTAGCAGACAGCTAGGAAGGATGGAGCGCTACACTCTTCTGTCCTGACAAACAATTATCGCCTCCTCCATATACACACAAGCTTGTCGATTCTTCTGGTTTGAGTTTTCTATTGTATTTTGCTGTGCTTCTACGACTTTATGTCCATTTAGCTGGTCTACATGGTCCTCCATTTCTGGCGCTGTCAACACTACCGTCATATATCTTTCTCACTATTCTCGCGTTTATTCGTTCAACAAGACCAAACCATCTAAGTGACCCTTTTTTAATCCTGCTTCTTAATTTGTTCATTCTCTACTCTATCGTAAATGCACGGACCGTATGTAATTTCTACTGAATTTCGTATAATTTTGTTCCTCTTCTGCCGGCTGCACGCAGGCTCCACTCCCATACACCGGCGTCGGTACGAAAGCTCGATTATGTGCCGCTAATCTTACCGCGGTTGACAAGTTTCCGATAGAAATAATAACACTTTAATTATCAATTGATACATTTTATTAAGTTATTCGAAAAAACTTGCGGTCAAAACGAGATTTGCTATTTGTTAATAGCTAACATGTTAAATTGTAACATGATCTGAACTCACTTACAATACTCCGATAATTCCTTATCCACTCTGAGGCATATGCATCTGAGTCTCCGCCGCATATTCCGCGAAGCCCGAGAGTCTAGTTTCTGAGGAAGACGCCAGCGCTGTCTGGACTCGAGCAACGACCCTCGCTTGAACTCGAACATGCCACATTTGCAACTGGCAATAACTAACGTCGGGACTGTAACATTTTATGGGAGATCTGGTGTAATCTCACGATTTAAAATACATACATTCCTCGTACTTTAGATTGAATTACGCGTCATTCGATGCATGCACTTAAATGCGTAACAGTCGCAGTCGGGGAAACGGAATAAAATAATAGCTACCCACCGTCGCGAATCTACGCTCGGCGCAAAATTACAAATTCAAAATAACATTGCGTCGGAGCAAAAACAAGGCTTCGTCCGAGATGGCAGAGGTCTCCATCCGCGGTCCGCGCACCGGATGCGACAGCAGTTATCTCAGAAGTTTCCTGTAATTCTGCGGATATTTAATAAATTCTATTGCCACTTACTTCAAATAAATGTGTTTATCTTAAATGCAGTGTTTTGATTGCGGGTTTTCAACGATGGCGTAGAACATCCATCTCGTGTAATTTGGTACCTGATTGCAGCTTCAAAATAATTGTCGACGGAAGTCTTAAATTTTTCGGTAAAATTAAAAATAAATTTCCAGATTAGGTATAAGAATTATTGATGATGTATTTTATATAGAATGATGTCTTGTGATCCCGTGTTGTGCAATAGTAAAGCGCTTCTTGTATGTATTTACATATTATCAAATAGAACTTTAATTATATTATTTAGAACGCTCACATAAATAGTTAACATTAAAACTGCTCTAAATTAATGCAACCAAACATTTAACTAACAAGTATTCATGATGCATATATTTATTGTCCCAATTTTAATTAATTTATTTAAAAAATAAAGATGAATACACGGAACACGTGTCGCATCATTATCCTTACTATTTTCAAAATAACTAAAATGATTGTGCTCATAAAATAGGACTATCTTGCTGATCTCCTGGTTCTGGTTCCGGCGATCACTAGACGAGTGTCAAATTTATTTGATCAAATAGCACATCCATTGAAATAATACTGAAACTTTTCCAAACTAAAAGTCACCATCTTGTAACATTTTGTAATGCCAATCAATAAGTCAATTTTACCCGATCGTCGTCCAGCGATTCTATTATACAATACATACTCTAGGAAAGTGGCAAAAAATAAGAACATCTTCAAGCGGACAGATAAATAATTTATCGACGAGTTCTTCCTCATATTGGATACATACAAGAGAAGATCGGTTCATATATTAGACCTTTTTGTCTGACGGATAGTTGTAAAGTCATTATTGTAATGGCCATCCTGTCCTACATCTGGCCCGGAGCGAAACGCTGACGATTATCCACCATCAGGTATGCGGGGTGATTGTGAAAATATTAATTATCTTTATATCTGTAGATCTACTTATATCCAAGTGTGAGAATTTCCCGAACACGAATTTGGCAACGCCTATATCGGCGTGAACTTGATTTGGGAACAATATCATAAGTTTATTGAACCGTAAATTATTTGTAGGTACATATATTTCCATTCACTTCGCAAAGGGTAACATAATCATTCGTACATTTTCTGTCGTTATCTACGAATACTTAGAACATTGTCTAAAGTCCAGATGGTATTTTTAGGATGCTAATTTGCATAATTTTTGAAATCATGGAGGGGAAATTTTAGTTATGCAACGAAATGCGCGTGCATCATGCAACGGGATTTTTGAAATTTTTCACACCACGAAGTTTTCTAACACAAATCTGTTTTTAACTTTATTACTACTGTCTGGTGAAATCCTCCCGATGGTTTTTAAGAAAAAAACACTTTATATGTCTCAGACACATGTATCATACCTCTGCTGAAGAGAATATATTTATAAAAAAACACGTTACATGTCACAGTTACAGGTATAATACTACCGCTGTATAGAATACATAATTTTACTTACAATCTGCTAGTTAATATTTTTATGTATGTCAAAGTATAACTTCTAACGCGCGTATCTGCATAAGTATAATACTTCTAATAATTAATAATTCTGAATATGTATGATACGTGATGATATATAATTTGTGTAACCATATATGTACCTGTAATACTACCCTTTTTATTATTAAAACAATCTTAAATATGTAAAATCCCAATGCCTTTCTGTGTGTCATTCGTAGGAAAAAATGATAAAGTTCATTGGAATAATGTGTCAATTTAGCTTTGAATGTGCAAACGTGACAAAATTATACTGACGACATGTTATATAAAATAATTAAAAAATGCGTTAATGTATTTAAATATTTCAAAATTAGAATTGGAAAATGTAAATATTTCTGTTCAAATATTTTTTAAAGTAGGTACGTTCTTAGTTGTCTTAAAAATGTTTGTGTATATTTTGTTAGAAATATCTTTTTGTTCATAATGATCGTTTTTCAAAGTTAAAAGAAAAACATTTTTTCTTATTGATTCAAGACTTGGTTTAAAAATTATTTATGATGTATACTTAAGAGAAAAATGATTTGTTTGAGAAAAAGTCACGTTGAACGATATCTTAGTACAAGTTTTAAGCACTAGTCTGAAATGAAATGAATTGTTATAAAAAATATTTTATCACACAGACTAGACTTTTGATATTTAAATTTAAAAAAAATATACAAATTTATCGAAACATGTAATCAAGTAACTACGCAGCGAGAGTGAGTCGTGCGGGAGATCGTCCCGATTGGGTGGTAGGAGCTGCTGTAAAGAATGTGTGAGACATTAGCATTACAAGACGTCGCCATTGTTTGTTACAGGCCAGAGGATAACGACGATCCAGCTGGACGGAGTGCAGTACTTCGTGTCGCGCATGAACCCGTACAGCCCGGAGCTCAACTACTTCTTGGCCTACCAGTACTGCAGGTAAGCAGGAGTCAAGCTGATAATATAACGCGTCTTGATGCGACGTCTGCTAATGCACAACAGCCGAGGCTATAAAAGTAGAACTACAAAAGGGTTTGTGATACGGAGTGTAAAATATGTTCAGAGGTGAACTAAACTAGTTCTTTAGTATTCTTGCATAATTGAGTCCCCCTAGTAAGCATGACGTATTTAATACAATAGACGCATCTTTTAAAATTTTATTCCAAACCAAGTCTGTTAAGTGAAAACGTCTTCCTGTAATAATGCGCGACTTATTTACTGAGACATTAGAGATTTCAGAGTATTCAGTTCGACCTTTTCAAAATTGTTTCAAAATTTACAAGCTCGTTGTAATTTCTTTAAAAACAAAACGAACGTATTGGCATCAGTGGTGAACAAGGAATTTATGGTAGTTCATGTCTATTTTATGCTGGTGGTCTCTGGTTTGTGATTTTAATTTCTAAAGCTCCAAAAAGCCAAAGAATTATGCAGCCCATTTAATAATATCAGTCGCAATCAAACATAATAATTTTGCTGTCTGTCTGTCTGTCGTAAAGTCCGTAAATGACTGGAATAAATACTTTAGATAGTTATGGTGTGACACGCAACCAGTGCGCGGCATATGTTGCGCGGTCACGCAAGGCAAGTCGTTATTATTATTTCGCGTGTTTTTCAAGACAACAGAAAATTCCCGAGTGGCGACTTTGTACTGCGTTCAGGGGCGGAACTAGAAAGTTCATCGGGCCATTAGAAGCTACACATTTCTTGAAATATTTAATGGCACAGGATTTTTACCACGAATACGTTTGAACCCATAACCAATTGATTGCTATTAAGGTTGCCTTTTTTTGAAATTTTCCGGTGTTATAAAACGTTTTCATATTCGGTCATTAATATTCTCACGTTTTGTTTTGTAAACCAATCGATTTGAACACAAAATTTTCACTGGTTCTCGACAGTTCTCGAAAAAAATAAAATTACATATAACGAAGCTTTACTTTTGCTCTCCAGTGTGGGCCGCTCCTCTCGCGCACCCGCTGAGTTCCCCCCGACTGTGTAACTGAATCTGACACTGAATAAGACACGCATCTCGGCTACTGCCGGCGTCCACGAGGGAAAAAGATATACAAAAGAAGCGCTAACGCGATTCCCAGGATTTCTGACAGATTCGATTTCACAATAAAATTTTGTTGACCAATATTAATATCACATACAGCTACCAGCTACGTGGGTTTACGTTAGCGAATAACTGACCACTTGAATGCTCAATGAGTTCCTTGCATAAATTAACAAAATTTTCGTTACGGTTTCATCGCCTGCGGTGGCAAAGAGTTTATTAAAATACCGTTTACTATATATAATATCATATTATTAACAATGCTTTGTATGAATTTGTTATTTTATAAATATATTTGATTACATCATGTATAATAATGTTATTATGTATATTTATTTAAAAATATTGGCACGGGATCATGGATGAGGGAGGCCAATCAAATACTTGAAATTAACAAATTTTTATTGGTTAATTAATATTACTAGACACGAATTAAATCGGAGCACTGTTTTTAGATTCACATCAATTTTGGAATTCGCATTAATTGTCACTCCTGAATATTTCACAAATACGTAGGTAGGCACCTTTCTATTCCGCTTTACTCTTGTCTATCACTTGTTTATGGACAATCGCGCGACTTCACAATTTGCTAGCTTCTATGATACAGCGCTGTCATACAACGCACGCACATACTGTCCGTGCAGCGGACCTGTCACTCTTATATATGTAATGTCGTTTCGCGTAACTTCGAGATTGCTCGACTGACATTTCTAGAGGTTTCCAATTTATTGTAAAACATGTAGAATGCTGTACAATCCTCGATTACGTGCTTCCGCTTTTACTCTCGTGACAATATCATTAATTAATTGAAACCGTTCAATAAAAAATATATATTGTTAATGTTTACAACACATTAACGATTTATGTACAACACAGTGCATACGTACATATGTAATAAGGTTTAGTTAAACACAGCATGTTTACAAAGCATGTAACAATAAAATGTATGACAATAATTAGTTTGAGTTAACTATATATATGAGTGTATGTAGTGTGCTCGTTTATAAATGTGTTTGGGAGAAGTACAATGCACGAGGTGGAATTATTATTTAATACTAATTTATTTTTAATCTGAAAAATGGTTTTTTTTTTCATATTTTACAAAGCTACATGTAACAAGACTTATAGGTGAATTCATAGCTGCATTGATTTTATAACTTATTATAAATAACAATTTCAATTGAATACTCGCTGATTTAATTTTTGATAATTTTTATATGGTTTTTTCATAATACATCTAGTAATCTATGTAGGGTTATTTTATGCAATTAATAAAGAGCTAGGTTATCTGGAATGATTGATGAAATTATTCATTAATTAGTAGGCACTAGAAAACTAGTTTAGCGGACGTGGTAATTAAAAATAAATGTTTAATTTATTGCCAAAACCGCTCATTTAAAGAACCCGTATTTTAAACGAAAGAGCACATACATGGATCATTAATATTATAATTTTTATTAGTACCACTACAGGCGATTTGCATGAAAACCGTTATTGTTGATACCAACAGTTATTCGGCATACTGAGCAATGACTCCTGATAGTAGGCTATTAATTAATATTTCAGTCAGATATCATCAGAGATTCAAATTGAAATACGTGCAAAATAAATTTGAACTTTCAGTGAGGGTAATGCAAAAACGTTAGCTCATTCCTTATTACTGAATCATTCATTCACTATTGGTTGAATGTAGGAAGACAGAAGAATGCCACACGAATTATTCACTTAAATTCTTCTAAATTCACTTTTGATAATGGCCTAGTAAGCCGAAACAGCTGTCATATTTAAAACAACGCTTTACGCAAACTCACAACTTAATAATAATATTTATTATTAAAATTTAATTTATTTTAAATTCATTAAGAAATATATCTAAACGTTGATGAGTCGTATTTTTGTCATGACATAGTTTCATTAACAGGTGTAACAATTAAATAAATTCGATTACAAATAATATTTAGACTGTACTTGTTACATTGAAAGATTTACACTAATAACTATTCATTTTGAAATATTTATATATTGAGGAGTCTAATGGTTTATAAACTACATAGAGAAAAATATTTCAAATATGCTGTATAAACGTATGGACTGAGTGTATATTATATACACTGAGTCCATACATTAAACTTCTTATATACAGTATATATAAAATTTAATAAAGTAGATAAAAATAAAAAGCGTGTTTAATGAATGTAAAATATATTTAAAATAACAGGAAGAGCGAATGTGAGAAAGGAAAGCTGTGGAATTAAGGTTAAGTATGAAATTGATGTAAAGCAAAATTTTTAGTATACTGAAGAAAATTTGATTAAATATTTAAATTGCAAAGTTGCTGTAAAAGATACGTATTTTTACTGGTATACAGTATCAGTACAGTTCTGACAAGAATTCAGGGTGTACGTATATTTGGAACTTCATTAGCATTTTGCGTACTTTTCACATTTCTATAAAGGTACCCAACTGAAATACAAATATTTTAAATACTTCCTGCCTTATAAATACAATGAAATGTCGAAGAAAATAGTTGTAACACATTTTAACCAACTAGTGCGTAAACTGTTGGCAGCCTATGTTGAGAAACAAACCGAAAAAATGCCCTGAAATATTCATAATTACTCGGCAAATTATGCATTTATTTCGCGATAATTACAGTCTTATAAAGTGTAATCTCCTTCCTTGCCCGAGGCAATGTTACCATCTCGGTGATTATATCCCCGAGTTGCGTAATCCTTCCGCATTGCGCCCGGCGGAGGGGTGCACAGTGGCGGCCGCGGGACAGGATCCCGGCCATTAGACGCATCTTAGATGCTCATCTCATTAGATGCATATTACCTACATGTATCTCAGACGGACATTTTAGATGTACGATTCGTCTAAGGGATGTTTCCTCTCAATTTGCTCCTTTTTGCAGATCGCTGGGTCTTCAGCTGGCTTCGTTCGAGACAAAAGAAAAGGCAGATTCGATCACCACGTATCTCACAAATGCTGGTAAGTCTTAACGCAACTATTATTCATCATATTTTTTTATAGTGAATCTAATGGCTGATGGATGCATGTAGGTCAAGAAGTTCCAGGATAGGTCAGCGGTCGAAATAAAACATACGCATATTTAAATTCAAATATAATTTGAATAGAATAAAACTGTACGATCGATTTTATTACGAACCTCCCGGGCAAGAAGGTAGACGGACTAATGAGAGAATACTTAATGAGAGAATAAAGTGTCTGTTCGCGCTATTATCGCGGCAAATCTTTATTACTCCCTTTCTTTTAACTCGTAGCGTCTGCGGTTTGTTGTCTGCCGGAAATTTTTTGGATCGATTTTTAACCCTTTCACCGTGATCCAATCGAGCTAAAACTTTGCAGGCAGACTTGTGGCGACGATAAAAATGATCTAACAAATTTTCGTTTAAAATATTAATAATTATGGTATAATTTTGGAATTTACGAAATTTTAATGTTTTTTTTCAAATACGCGTGCAGTAGGCTTGAAACCTGAATCAATGAAAAAGGTAGTGTAATAAAAATTTGGTCTTTATGGGTTAGTTTTTTTTAACTATCAAAAATTCAAAAAATCCATATAATGTGACAATAAACAAGTGACACGTATTCCGTGTTCACATCTCTATTAAAAAAAAAAAAAGTATATCGTAATATTTATTTCAAATTATGCATTTTAATGTATCAGTTTTTTATGTACTATATTCAATTTAGCAAATTTCAATTTCAAATTGCCACACCCCTTAAAAATTTTAAATTCTGGATGGCACAGACGATTTATCAGAGAATAATGGTTAAGCCGTCCGCTGGACTGGGTTTGATTAATTGTATTGCGTTGTGCATAATTTTTTTAAGTAATTGCATGCGCTGTTTATTATATGTATATTACAAATTTTTAGATGTTTATGGCAGGTGGTCACAGAAAAAGAAGGTTTGGGCACCTTAGAAGGGATCACACCGCCTTGAAATTAAAAAAAAGTTTTTTTCTTTATCTTAGAGATTGAAAAATAATTAAAGTTATTCGCTGTTCAAAAATTCCTAATACCTATTATCTGAGTTACAGCAACTTGAAAATAGCGTAGGAGGTGAATTTTTAAACGATTCACATTATTTTTTGCGCTTTCCTCGAAACTCCCTTCTCACACTTTTGAAGGTGATATCTGAAAAACAATTAGGCTCGTAGTGTTCAAATTTTGCACACATTTTACTAATAATATAATCTACGATATAGTGTACGATTTATTTTGGACAAAATACGCAATTTTCTTTTCAAATTGATTTAATTTGCACAAAACGAATTTTCCATTTTTTTCCGTACGCCACATCATAGTAATCAGTGAACAAGAAAATAATTAAGTTTTTCATTTCACTCAAACCCAGACGACATGATTATGTTCACCAGCTGCGGAGAAAGACCTTTGAGGGACAGCACATAACTCCGCTATTTTCTTATTTTTTAAATGATTTGTCAACGAAAAGTATTGACCAATGTATGCCGCAAACAATGACAGAAAAATAAAATTTATATGTGCAATAGTAACGTTAAAAAAATATTTGAACTTTAATGTATTTTTTGATTCCTCAAGGTGGTGTGGTTTTTTAAAAATGTTATATTTCTAGCATTCCTTTTATGTTTTAATTCACGCACGTTCATGACAATGATATACAAAACGTGCATTATCTACACATAAGTCACGGTCGCGGCGAGCATTTACGGCAAAGTAAAAGTTTACGCGGACATTCGGCCGAATTCTGAAATAAGCAATATTCTTATTTCTGTATCCTGACAGTTATTGTACAACATTGTGTTGCCGCCAATTTTGACGTTTTAAGTTTGGCAGGTCTGAAATGAATGAATTCAATCAATCAGAGAGCTCTAAAACCTAAAAAAAAGCCAAGTTATTCACGATTATGAATAACTAGCTGTAATCCGTTAAAAATGACGGAACATTGGTTCGCGTCTCTGCTAAGCCATAGTATATATTTATAGCATCTTTTAGGCGGTCTGCGGAGAGGCAGCCGTTGAAGCATATGTTAATCGGCCGGTTTGGGTTTGGTGGCCCGGGGTTCAAGTCCTATCCCGGCCGTTTTTTTAGGCGTGAATTTTAACGAAATTGCGGACGTTACACGAAGTTACAGGAACAGACAGCGAAATTATTTTGTTTAATAGGCTTTCTAATTGATGGAATTTATTAATTTCAAACCTGTCTAACTAAAACTTCAAAATTAGCGACCTCAGAATGCTATACATTCATCCGTATTATTATTTTATTTATTTATTTAACGCCCTTACGGGCTTTTACAAGAGAAGTGTAGAGGACTTTATAAGTGCGCAGGTCTGTAAAGTTTTGTGCAGTTCTGAAAACAAATCCTAATAAATTAGATAACTAATAAAGGTCTCAAAAAAATTTTGAGTTATTAGTTATCAAGTCAATGTGGGGAATGAATGAGAATTTAGGATCAAAAATTACTCCCAGATCACTTATCTCAACTGATACAAGGTTAACATCATTAATTTTGTAGGTGAATTTAATAGGAATCTTTTTTTTTGTAAAACTAATAAAAAAAATAAAAAAATGAACATGCGGAGGCGGTCGACATTTTTGCTGATAATATAACTGTGTACAGGACAAAATTGTTACAATTCTTTACATCTCAACTAAATGGTAATAATTTTTTCTTTTTCTTCTTACTGCTTAAACTTCTCTTTTTATTTTACACAAATCTATAAGACGTACTTGAATCTTTTTAACTGCAATCTAAATTTACACAAATCTGTTGTATGTACTTGAATCTTTTAACTGTATATCTGTCTTATGTTATTTTTTTTATTTTATAGTTTTTATATTTTGTAAAAGCCCACAAGGGCGTTAAATATATAAATAAATAAATATTGCTTAGTTCAGAATACGGCCGCCTTTCCGGCGGCTTCCTAGGAGAGGAGAACCTCACGTTTAACCTCCACACGCGCGGTCGGCGGCCATTCACCGCGGAGAGCCATTACATCATTATTTCATTGCGGGTCCGGCGCTCCGTCGCGCGGCACTATTATTTGCTTGTGATTAATACGCGATCGCATCTCTAACGCACATGCACGCTTGATAGGTTAAATGCAGGGCTGTTTTCCTCGGCGACCGCATTTAAAATGTGAGAGGGAGGCTCGTTAAACGAGAATCGAGACGATTACATCGATTTCTAGCAGGTAGGGGAGGGTGGGGCGTGTTGTGACAGGGGCAGGTTGTGACAAGGCGTTTAAAATTCGTGCCATTTGACTTAGCGTTACCCGCATAGATTCATTTCATGTGAACTCCGTAGCGTCAGTTGTTATCAAAATATTGGAGCCGTGCGGTTTATTTCATTAAAGTTAAATGATAAAGTTTGATTTTGAGGTACTAAACTAACTTTTTCTGCACTGATTCCAAGTGTTCTGTTGTTTAACCAATACTAGGTGAGTTATTTTACATTTTATTTACCAAATGTTGTGTCTTTTGGCTGTATTATCAGCAATAAAGGAAAACCTTGCGGTAAATAAATTCACTTTCGTAGACATTTTAATATAAAATGATCGTATGGGGCGAGTTGTTACAAAAATGTGGGGGCTAGTTGTGACTGTCACAACTAGCCCCTTCGAAATAATTAAAATTTTATTTTTAATAAAACAATTATTAGATGTGAAACTGTACAGTTCAATTATTATTTTTACTTTACTTTTTTAATTCGTTTTCTTCAAGGATTCAAAATGGTACGAAATTACATTAAAAAAACGAAGAAGGGTGAAATTCCCGAAAGTGTTTATAAACTCACTGCTGCTGAGATAGAGGCTACAAACGTGTCTCTTCGAAAAGCCGCGGTGTCTTTTGGTGTCAATTATAATTGTCATATATGACACTAAAACGATTCATAGATTGGAAAAAAGCCCTTCCATTTGTAAATTCTAAGGTTCATATTGCAACCCGGGACAAATTTTTACCCATGCCAAGAAAAATAACTTGGAGATTACATTGCAAAATGTAGCAAAGTTTATTATGGTTTGACCACAGCTGATGCGAAAAAGCTTGCATATGAGTATGCATGTCAAAATATGATCAAAATTCACGAAAATTGGACAACACCATTGAACACCAGAACAAATTCGGCCATTACCTAAAGCTAATCCAAGAAAGAACCTACGTAGTAGAAAGAAAATTTAAAGCGTAGTTTTAACTTACACGCCAATAAAAAATAAGTAAGAATCGGACGATAATCTAAGAAAGGAAAATAAAGGCGAAAAGATGCGAAAGTCAAATTACAAAAGGAACTAAAAAAAAAACAAGCACCCAATAAATCAAAAGCGGAAATAAAGAAAAAACTACCCAAGAAAGAGACTTTTGGAGTGAATGAACAAATTCTAGTATCGTCTTCATCCAGCGAAATTGAAGAGGAGCCACCTATCATGGAAACTGATGACAGCGATGCAAACGAAGATGAGCAATGCATTGCTTGTAAGAACCCTTATTCTAATGATATTTCGGGTAAAAGGTGGGTGAGGTGCATAAAATGCCAGAGATGGTGTAATGAGCTATGTGCTGGAATGGACGAATTCACTCAAGATTGTATTTGACTTTTGTTTGACTGGCAAAAAATAATTTTAATAGATTACAGAATTTTCTTACCACAGTTAATAAAAGTACAAATTTTGTTTATTTGTTTAAAGTTAATTATAAAACATGTTACCACTTGTACAATTAATTGTTCATAACATTTGTTTTGTTACTTAAATTACTTAAATACTCAACAATATTTGACGATCAGTTCGTCACAACCTGCCCCACCCTTGTCACAACTGACCTCTCGGGTGGGGCAGGTTGTGACAATTCCCATATTTTGAAAAGCCGTATTTTGTTGCGTTGTCCTTTTGGTGACATGGTCAATAATGCTAATTTTTTTATAGGTGAAGAATTGTTTGATTTAACTGAAATGTAATGTTTTTGATATTATTAAAGATTCTTCCACAATACCTTTTTTCATAAATTAGTCACAACACGCCCCACCCTCCCCTACCTAAGCGAGAATTTGTAAAATAGTGTTGCAATAAAATGCTCAAGTTGAAGAAACATATTTTTCTTACTTCTCTACAAGAGTCAATGTTATATAGAATCCGCGTGTAGAGGATCATAGCAGTAAGGGCCGGTTGTATCAACTTGGATTATACATGGTTTAATAGAAAATCTCGTTAAGCTGGTGCGCGTGATTTTTGACAATTATTAAAAATATTTAATTATATTTACGTTGTTGTCGCTACTTGAGTTTGTAAAAAATATTTTATTTTTCACTACTAGTTTAGAGAAAATCAGAATTTCTCATCGATAGGTGAAAATTTTAACAACGATTCTGTTCAAATTTAAATAATTAAGTTAGGTATTGAAAAAAAATGAGCCCAAGTTACTGGTGTAAGGGTTGTCGTGGTTGTAACGGGAATATTCAGAGAAGAGGAGAATATTATTAAATATTTTTAATATCATTATCTCTACAATGTAAACGCCAATTCCATCAATAATAAACTAATATTTTATATTAAATGTATTTATATAAAAATTTATATGAAATGAAAGTATGTTCTAAGAACACAGTTGCTAGATTTCGTCCCGAGAGGGATGATAATTAATTAAGGATAAATTTTAGAAGTCTCACAGTCTTAATTAATAATAAAATAGTTTTTATTCAATATTTCAACATTATAGTGTCGGAATGTACAATATTATGTAGGATGCAACTTTTTTGATTTGATTTTTTTTAAAGATAAACCGATTCCTTACTATATCCTTAACAGGAAAAGTAATTTAGATTTATGTGCCACAGATGGAAAGGGGGGGGGGGGGGTGTAGGTGATGTATCTGGAGTACCTACTGTTTCTTGGATTGTGGATAGGGTAAGCCGTTATCGACACTTCAATGTCGACACACGGAATAAAAACGATTTTGATGGTACACGTCAAAAACCGCGCGCACCGGCTAAACGAGATTTTCGGTTTAAATCAACTATAATCCAAGTTTATACAATCGGCCCTAAAGTAGCTAAATTATATAACTAAACTTGCAGGATAAAGTATAAAAAATATGCATTCATCTAAATAACATAAAATAAAATTTTATACAAACATTGATTTAATATAAGGAAATATATATTGAGTACAGTAGCCGGCAAACATCTTGAAATTTTACGGCGTAGTGGGGGGAAGTTTGCGCATGTACCATTCCACCAACGAGACCCAAATTTTGTCTTCTGCGCATTCCCCCACTACGCCAAAGAATTTCAAGAAGTTTGCCGGCAACTGTAAGATATCTGTGAAATTTTATTGTTATTAACGATAATATTGAAGTGGAAGGTATCCACAAACATCTCAATAATTTTGTGTCTTGTAGATATGGTTTTTTAATTTCACTTTCAATTTCAAACTTTCAAAAAAAAAAACAAACAAAAACCTTATAAATTTATTGAAATATGTTGTTTTTATGATTGTTAGAGGCAGATTGTAAAATAATTGAATATCTAGATAAATAAACTGATTTTGGGACGTAAGTAAATTTAAATTTCGGTATTTTAAGTTTATTCCCAATATCTCTCTCTCGTAGATCAAAAATCGCTTTTAGTATTTAATTTGTTTTTAAAAATGTTCTCAGATTTTTACGGTTGTTCAGAATCTTATGCGTGTAGTTTTCTGGGATATACTGCACATTTCTAGGATATTCGCGATACTCTGACCTTGGCTAAGAGGTCATAAATACACGGCAGAACATCCCAAAAAACTACACGCACAATAATAGTTTTAGATTTAAACAATTTTTGGAATATTGAATTTTCTTGTACCTATATTATACAATAATTTTTGGGAGAATTTAAAATTCTTTGTAGAGTTGGGCACTTGGATAATCTTTTTTTTCTTTACAATTATTTTTATTATCATTTTACGCACGTATTTTCAGTACTGAATCAAATTATCCTAAGTACTCGTTAGTTTAATTAAGCGGAACGAATTGAAAGCTTCAAATAACTGACGGATGGACGGAGAAGTAAGCCAAATTTACATACCAACATAAAACTCTTAAAGATATTATTATGTCGGTGAATCTATCGGCGCAATTAGACTAATTGACCGAGGGTCTGAGAGGTTCTGTGAGATTTTGGGACCCTTGCAGTGGCGGATTGGAGAAAATATTTTATTTTTTGCCCAGTTTCTCTCAACGAAAGGAATATAGTTTTCGGTCTGTTTGGGGAATTTTTCACGACCGGTGGTGTATTATAAAACAACTGTAATACGTTTGGCAAAGATTCCGACCTATTTTAAAAATAACAATTATTTTGGCGATTGTTACCCCAATACGCAAAAACAGAGAAACGTCGAGAAATCTGTCAAATGTCAATATTTCGATAATTTTTACGAAAATATAACATTTAATAAACAATTAGTGAAACTAATTGATTTTTATCAAAATATAAAATAATATGCAGCTACTTATTTTATATAATATTCATCAAAAACTAATATTTTAAACAAAACTCTACATTGCAATGACTAGTTTGCATGATAGAAATCTGTATGACAACCACTTTGATCAGAAATCGAATAAACAGGTCTTTTACACCCCCCACACGTCGTTGGGGTCCGACACTACAATCCATGTGTATGTGTAATAAAGTATTTATGTACCCATTTTGATTTAAAATAATTCATAAAAGTTGTGTGTTGAAAAGTAATATTGCACCATAGTCTCGTAGGCTTTATTCTAAAAATAGCAAAAATTGCTATTTCAGTACCTTGAAATTTATTGCATAGCATTGTAAAGCCATCAATTTTGACGTTTTTAAGTTTGATGGGTTTGGAATTAACGAATTCAACCAATTAGAAAGCTCGAAAACGTAAACAATTATCACAAATTGTGAAAAACCACCGTCTAATTATCGTAATTTGGGTCTTCTAACTTTCCTCCAGCCAGTGCGTATAATTATTTTTAAAAATTTTAACGCAACGTATCTAAACAAATCACAAAAAGACACAAGCTTTATAAAATCATATAGACGAATCGAACCAGGACCCCCAGTATGAGAAGGAAATGTCACGCTCTTTTTCTCCAGCGTTTTCTTTGCTGGTCAGACCGAATCCATGTGTCGAACGTGATCAGCTTTTCTTAGCCGAGCTACCTTATTACTGGACAATGGCGGGTCCTGCGTTCGTGTCTAATTACTAATTTTAGCGCCACACCCCGATTTCATTATTGCGTCAAATACCCTTTTCAAATGATTTTTTATGAAAACTTGCATGCTTATACCGTCATAATCCAAGCAGTAAACTCGTTAAATTTATAATTCCGTGTTAAAACTGTAAACAACAAAAAAAATAAATAAATATATATTTTAAATCTGAAAATTTCACGCCTTGCAGCACAAAACGATAAACAATCGGTATAATAAAAAATATATATTAAAACGAACAGCCTCCACTACATGCTGTTTATTTATGAAAAAAAAAACATGCGTCCGTAGTGAATTATTTTCTCAATTAGCTTGAAAAAGAATGTACAACACTGCTACAGTGACGTTCTATTCTCGATTAATTTTTCGCAAGCAGTACCTACTGGGATCAGGTTAGTTGTCAGATAAAAGCTTCGTCTCACGGTACGGCCGGAGCTGGAATCTGGAAGCGCGATAATTGGCTGAATTACAACTCAATGACCCCTGTTTAGATGTAATGTTGATTTAATTTTGACGGGAATGAACTCGGCCGCGGTTAATTGGCGGCGGAAGATACGGCCGGGCCGCATGCACCGTAATCTTTTGTTTTTATTTTCCCGCGCGGAATCATTAAATAATAACCGCGAATAGTGTCTGGTCTCGAGTACCTACCTATCCGCTGTCCCGAGGTTCACACAATTCACACGATTGTTTGCTTAGAATTACTACCAATTCGTGTCCATATTTGTACAAACGTTTTGCAAACGACTTGAAACTGGTGAAGTGATGGTTAACCCGATCAGTGCCACTGCCGCGTAAACGCGCGAAACTTTGCATGTCCCGTCAGGCCAGTGCCGCGTTACCGCGCGGGAATTTTTCGATGTAAATGCGCACAACAACAAACGATTTTTAACACGTCACCAATTTTAAATCGTACTGGCATCTATAGACAACGATCCTAAGCAGTTACCATATTTTTAAAACCACCAAATCTCGTAATATTAGTGATTTATGAAAGTGTTCCATCTGACAGTTCTCAGAGTTCGCTAGGGTCGCCGCTTGCAAAGTTTTTTGGCTGAGAAACGGGGAATCCTGCAATACTTCAATTTAAAACTGCGCGTTTGGCTTGATTTTGTTCCCAATTATTGACAATATTCGTCGGTTTTTTCGCCATTTTCGTATTTTTAATGCAATTTGAGTGAATATAACAATCTTGTGCGTCTATAAAATTATTTTTTTATCTTTATTTTAGCGAGATTCAACTGAATTTTTTGTTTCTCTGTTTTTCCGTACTTCAGTTTGATTTTGTTCACGATTATTTAAAATATCAGTGGGTTTATTTCGCCGTATTCCTGTATATAGTGCAATGTGAGTGAGTAAATCTATCTAGTGTGTCTATGAAATTAATTTTTTCTTTGTACACGTTGTGTTCAAATTATTGTGTTAATTTTTTGTTATAATACATGCGGCAACGGACTTATTTATTTATTGCAAACGCCGTGCGCGTGTGTGTATACGGAGCGGCAACTCGTAGCACAAGACGCGTCGGCTCGCGGCGAGCAGGTACAAACCTCGCTCGCATCGAGCCACGCGGCGCAGCGCCCGCGATCTATATACACCACATTTTTATCTTTTTTCGCGAGATTCGCGTGAATTTTTTGTTTCTCTGTTTTTTTATAAAACATTTTTTATATTTCTTTTTGTGACATTACAATGGCTGACATATGATGATGATGAGATTGTTGGACAAACCGCCGAATCTGATGAGAGTGATGTGGAATTCGAATTGCCAGAGTTTTTTGAGCCGGATGAAAATGAAAATAATGTGCCTGACGAAATAGAAAATATTGCCTCTACTAGTGACGTCGATAGTACCTAGACCACTATTTCATTGGGATAGCGATCCTTTCGTGCCTCAAAGGACAATTTTGATTCATGTTTTGATTCATTCAATGCTATGAGTTGAACCGTATTTTGAAATATACCACACGCAGGAAGAATTCACTACATAATAGTAAGATATTAAAGGTGTAACATTAAAAAACAGGTAAAAAAAAAACAAAAAAAGTGAAATTGTGACAACCCTGTTGTATATTTTGCGGAATGAATTTATTTTGCTTTTGCTTCAAAAAACTCCGTCATAAATTCGAAAAACATAATTCTTTGGTAAGTTCTTACACTTTTTCATCATATTATGCCTATTTTTATTGTTTTTTATTTACTTTATTTTACGGAAAAATGTCTGGCCTATAGGTGTCCCCCATAGAAAATATGGCTGGCAGTTAAAAGGTTAATTTAAAACAACATCACG
This sequence comes from Agrypnia vestita, assembly GCA_016648135.1. NCBI lineage: Eukaryota > Metazoa > Arthropoda > Insecta > Trichoptera > Phryganeidae > Agrypnia > Agrypnia vestita. The sequence continues at coordinate 165,635 of JADDOH010023888.1, read as the reverse complement.
AGATGATTCGATTTCTCCATACGAAGGACCGAACGAAATGATAAATAATAAATGTTAACAACAATCACAGAGTAAAAAATTAAAGAGTCGAACTAAATCTCTTCTTTGGGCTAGGGGGACTGGGGAACGGCGGAAGTATGTCCACCCTCGGACATATTTAAACAAGCCAGGCAAAGTATTTATTCCTTCGTCGATGAGAGCTACTGAATCTCTAGAAACTGGAGTAGTATAAACAAACTCAAATAGAGTCATAACAGTGTTTATTTGTCTAAAACTCTACAAAGTTGACGAAATGCTAATTGATATTTTTCGTTTATTTCCAGGATACAACAAGTACGACTTCTGGACGTCAGGTAATAACCTCGGCACAGACATGTTCCTATGGATGAGCACAGGCTTGCCCTTCAACGCCACCTTCAACTACATGAAGAGGGGAGGGGAGATGAACATCCCGGGGGCCGAGCCCGCGCCCCAGGTCGCCCCCTCGCACAGCATGGACCCGCTGGACGTGCCCCAAGGAAGCACGGCCCCCCAACGCACCGCCAGGCACGGGTAAGCAGTGCTACTCATTTAATTCTATAATCTATAAGTTCCAATACAATATTTTTCTTCATTAATTATGATTCTAAGTACAAATTATTTAGGAATTGTTCCTAGCGAAAAATATTACGTTATCCGGAAAAGAACTTTCAAAATAACTTGGTTGTAGGATAATGTTTATAAAAACAAAAAATATTTTCCCTTATTAAGTACTCAATGCATAATCTTTATTATAGCAAAGTTATATTATATTATATTATTGAGTAGCTTGTTGGTCTTGTGGTTAGGACACTCGTGATTCAAAGATCGCGGGTTCGAACCTCACTCCAGACTAGCAAGTTAGTCCTATTTTCATAGCACAAGCATTTAGCTTAGTTTGAAAATAGTAAGAATATTGATGTAACACGTATTCCGTGTTCGCATATCTATTTAAAAAAAAAAATTACACTGTTATGAATGCGGTGTACACTACTTATAAAAGCTTATAAAGTATGTTTAGATAAATTCTTCAGTCAATATGTAGCAGCCTAATATTTTTCTAATGCAATATTCATATTGAGGATCAAAATAGCTATAAACTAAAGCAATCTGAACAATTATTAATTTATTAACATTATTTCGAGCAACCGAGCCCAAATTGCATCGAGCATTCATTTACATTATTGGAACACGGAATGCTAAAACATCCTAAAACATATAGGAAGAAATATATATTATTTTTTAAAGATATAAATATAATACGACTCATATCCATTATTACAACAATTTATCAATTATATTATCTTTGCGGTTATGTCTACAAAAATATTAGAAAAGAGGCTGACAAATCAACATTTTTATACCGAACAAAAGTAATTTTACAGAAATAAAAATATAACAATATAAAAGCCTTTTTATATTTCATAATTGTAAAATGTTTGCATGCGACATGAAGAAGTACAGAGCACGTCCTGAGCGATGGCTGCGTGGCGCTAAAGGCGCCGACCTTCCACTGGGAGCCGCAGCACTGCGGAGACATCAAGGACTTCATCTGCGAGCAGACCAGATGCTACTACTACAACTACGGCTCCATACCCGTCTCATCGGCGCAGGGGTAAAGCAATCAGCAGGTGAGATACGAGCCAAAGCGAGTTGACTACCAGTGGCCAGATTCTCTAGAGTGCCTAGCTGAACTTCACGAGGACACCGCTAGAGCCGTCTCTAGAGCAACTATCTCATACTCATAGTGGCTTTGTGATATGTTCCATATCAAGCAGGTTGAATCAATATGAAGTCGTAAATGCTTTGAAATCTCTGGAATAGAATCTAGCCTCTGAAGACATTTGGAACAACCCACCCACCAATTGTGCATATGTAATCATTAAAGTTGAAAACGTGTCACATTTTTTCATCTTCATATAAATACTAACTCATAAAACACTATTTTATTTCACAAAACATACATATTATATTGCTAATTCACTTGGTGGATGGGGGGAAGAGCTTTGCTTGGTATCTCATCATGAATTTGCCACGTGACACGTTTACTGCATGAAAAAGATTCTCAGCCATATGGATATGTACCATTACTCTTTAGACTCCGTTAACTTATTGAGTAACCCCCTAACGAGTTGAAATCCACTCCCACTGTAAAATTCTTTACTCACCATCTACGTACCACAAATTTAAATGATAATATTAAAATATAAGTTGGTTTTATCCTGTCCACATTTTTAATTTTCTTCTCCAATTTTCTATTTATACCTGATATAAATTTACAATAATAGTAATTGCATCAATCTTCAGGCTGAGAATCTTACCTTATTAATAACAAAGTAATAAAATATAATTTTTTCATTTATGCAGGAAGCCTCTTTCTCTGACGACTACAACGACTGCCCCACCTCTGACCAGCTCATCCCCCGCCCCTCCTCGCTCAGAGCATCTGCCCACACATTTCACTCTCAATGATTTACTCGGAAAACTCCGCCCCAGCTCCCTGGATGGCCTTCAGTCACCCCATTTAAAAGCAGCATCAGCTCTAGCTCACAAGAATCCGCAAATCGACGGCCATTATTCTGGGATCAATCATCACGACCACGTGCAAGAGAACCAGGGTCCATCTGATAAGGGGCTCACTGCGGCACCAAGTACTTACGATGGGGATACGGATGTCAATGACAACCCTACCCCACTTACTAGCGAACCAGACAATTCGGTAGATGAGGAAGGAATCGCTACTCTGGGACCTTACAACCACAACTCTGACATGCAAATGGGGGATGATCCAAATGCGTATGCTCCAGCCGCATCCAATCCTGGGGATGACTATGTTTCCACAATCGAACCCGATGTTGTAACAACATACCGATCAGAAACCATGCAGAAGATTGCTGGCAAGGTGCTTGCAGCTCCATCCTACTAAAGTGAAAATTCACTATAGCTGTGAATAAGTCTTAGATGTTCCACATTTAGACTGTATTTTTATATATCATTAATAACTTACAATAGGACATCAAAAATTTTTGAAATCACAATATTTGATTATAAAAAGGAGTGTAATCTGATCAAGGTTGAACAGAATTTAGTTAAGTTGTTCTAAAAGATATAGAATAAGTTATGCGTCACAGAGTATTCTGAGAACGCACGCTGAGCCAATCGGGTTTGCCTATGGATTGAATAACTATAAATTATATAATATTTTGATCGTGGGGGATAAAAATGCCAGCTTCAATAAAACATTCCAGTGATTGAAAGCAAAGTTACCAAGATTTTGGCAATTTCAGTCATTGAATAGTTAATGATTACTTGCCAAGACCTTATCATATTTGGTGTCAGAGGGGATACATTGCTTTGTTTTCAATCTCAAAGTATTTGCTGAATAATAGCTAAATACACAGTTTTTTAAAAAGAAGTGCAAAGTAATTATTTGACGTACACCAGAGGAAGTGATGAATTTTAGTAATAATGCCTAGTTCATTGTAAAGCTTTATATAAGTAAGGTACAATTATTTTCAATGAACTCATAATACAAAAATTATTAAATGCATATTTTTAAAAATTGTTTTTATATTAAATTTTGTGTCTTTCCACATAACACACCAAAAATGAATGAAGAATGGATGTTAAAAATACTATATTATCCTAATAACCTACCACACCTGATAATTAATTTATAATGTGCTGATAATTTTAACATTGTTATTCACACTTACCAGCCATTGATGACACCTTCGACATTGAGCATTGGAATGATCTTGAAGACGTAGGATGCCCGCAGCTTGTAGGACAAAACTGTAGCACTCAGTAAACTTCCGAGAGCACCATCCATTACCCAGGAAGCATTGCTCTCTCCAGGATGGACTCTCGATGTCAGAAAAACGATTTCCCTACTCTGAAACAATTGAATAAAACTATTTCAGAATTTCAAATTATCATTTATAAAGGTAGTACAGTAGAATACGTGTATTGCATTTGAAATTATTTTTAGAAGTTGATAAAAAAGTATTTCACCAGGTCCGTAATACCTATATAAATAAAGAGGTGTAAACAAAAACCTAATAAAAATAGAGGTAAAATGATTTAAAACTTTCCTTTGGCTCTACCTATGTAACATGCTATTAAACCCATGAAAATATTTAGGCCCTTCACAAATAATACCAAATTTAATGTAGAATTAATAGCATCACATTAATATTGAATCAATTGTGATATAGGCACGGTCTTTCACAGAATAACAAAAAAATAGTAATAATGCAAATATGGTCACTAGCACATGTAAGCAATAGTAATACAGTACTAAAAACTTTGTGGAACAACACGCCATTTAAGTTAGCATAACTACCAACTACTCTTAGTGGTCAGAGCATCGGCCCCGGAAAGGAGGTGACATGGGTTCGAATCCCAGTAGTAGCCTAATATTTTTTCGTGAATTAGATTTTTCTGTATGTCTTTCTAATTGATTAATTAAATTGGTTTTAAAATTCCACAGAACTTTGGTATGAAAAATTACAACTTCACAAATATGAATGTGTTCTTGAATATATATAATATCTGTTGTATAAATGTATGTCCAAATAAAATGAAATATTCGGTTAATTCTGGCGTCCATCTAGCGGTGGCATTGCAAAGTAATTTGAACTACCGTATCAAAAAAGTGGATTGCTCTATGGACAAAAATAAAAATTAATCAATTAATAAAAATGAGAACTACATATAAGGTCGATATATTTACGGAAACTGACAGCTGCTATAGCTTAGTGGTCAGAGCACTGGCCCCGGAAAGGAGGTGACCTGGGTTCGAATCCCAGTAGTATTGCTTACCCAACGTAAATTGGCATGCGGCGAATTTGGAACTAAAACCCGCCCTGCCCGCACCCGGCGGTAACCCCTCGCCCTGTCATTCAGTTCAATTTCGGGAGCTGTGACATCTTGATTACCAATATACACTGAATTATTATGGCCAAATCATCCAAAACAGTCCGGGATGGTGCAAGAACAATTGCCAATGAAGTATTAAAGTTTTGCGAAGCTGAAAAAGCAAATAATGGACCGATATTACTGTCTGACAGTTTGACAGATAGAACGGTCGCCAATACTGCTTGGTTTCTTTAGTGTTGCCCGACCAAATTTCTGTTAAAGACTGCGACACCGATCACCGGACATCCTGTACATTATGTTTTGTGTAATAAATTTAAACCCTGGCAACTTGTTACGCGACAGGGACGCCCTCCCCCGCATGCCAATTTATAGTGGTCGCATTCTAGTCTAATATATTTTCGTGAATTAGATTTTTCTGTATGTCTTTCTAATTGATTAATTAATTTGGTTTTTAAATTTTAATCCATTAAGATTTTGTTATAATTTATTTATCAATTTTTCAAAACTTTTCTGGATAAATGAGAGTCTATGGTACTATAATTTGAATAGATACCATGAAAGAGTATTCAGTTTTAAGGAAAATATGTACATACCTGAATTGGATTAGAAGGAGAATCGTCAGCAGTTATAGTGATAAGAGGAATTTCATTATTGTTCAAGGTGTTACACAAAGTATCTACCCTGAAGTAAGTACCACGGGGAAGATTTTGAGACCATATCCAAATTTTTGACTGTAAAAAAGAATAGCATGATATTGTCAATAAGGTGAGACAAATTGTATTAATAAAGCATTATTGTCACATACCAAAAGTAAAACTAACCATCATCTGTGTGTATGTGTAGGGGAAGTGGTAAGCGATGTAACAAACATCATTGGAGTGTGGGAAATCAATTGTAAAAGTCGCAGTCAGAAAACATTTTAATGGGGTTTTGCTTTTGGGACATTGGTAACTGTTTCTGTAGTAGCATATATCAGAGCCAACTCTTACCCATCCTAAAAGAGTGGACAAACAAATTTTATGCAAGAAATGTAGACCATATTTCTTTTGTTATTATCTATGCCAGTAAATATAGGTGAGGGAGGCATTTTATATACAAACAATTTAAGTTTTTTACATATCTACATAAGTTTCTTATAGAATTCTACAAAATACATCTATTAAAGTATTTATGTCAAACGTTTGAAACAAGGCAAACTTATTAAAAATGATAACACTGGAATGATGAAACATAACATAAATAAGACTTCTACAAAAATAAATAAGACTTCTATAAAAATAAATGTAAATGAAAATCTTGTTTCTTTAATATTTTTGAGTGATTGTGTCAGTATAAATAATTGTGAATGAAGTGAGATGGTAATGTATTTAAGACAAAGTCAATATTAGAATGAATTTACCCTACTTTGAAAATATCAAAATTGCTTTGCAAGTGATTGTCGTCAAATGCTCACAAGTCACACATTGCTTAGAATTGATGTAGTTTTAAAGTGATTTTTTTGCCAAGCATAGGTGATTTGCCTTGTGATCAAGTGGTCGGGGGTACGAGCCTTGTCCCGAGAAACCCACAAGTTAGTCCTATTTTCTATGTGCTTACAAAATAGTAAAAGCAAAGCCCTCAGAAATTGGTTTGAAAATACATTGTAAGTGTATTGATATGAAATGTAAGTACTCTTTGTATGAATTTTTTTCCTTTTAAAACATTTTTAAAATCATAACGAAAAAGTGACATGGAAAATTTAAAATATAAACAAATTTGAATGTTACAGATCATTATTATCTTAAAAGCCTTGAAAAAAGAGTAAATCTATCTGAATACACTAATACATATACATTTTATTTTACACAATAGCAACAAGATTACAATTAAAAATCGTCTTAGGTTTTCATGGTCATCCAAAACCTACTGGTTTGAGCCGTCTGGGGTATTCTGTCGTGTTTCTATGGCTTTTCTGGCTAACATTTTGAATCTCACTGCAGGGTGCACCACTGTGGGCTAATGTGTTGTTGAATTTTTGATGGACTGCATCAATATTTTAACTATTTTCAAACTAAGCTAAACATTTGTGCTATGAGAGTACAACTAATTTAGTGTTGCCCTGGAATGAGGCTCGAACCATCAACCACATCTATATTACTTATATATAAAGAGGTAAAGTTTGTAAGTTTGGATGTAGGAGGTAATCTCCGAAACTACTCATCCAATTTCAAAAATTCTTTCACCAATATTTAGAATGGACTTTGGTGGTTGTAGGCTATATTGTTTGGATATAACATTGTTTGGACGGGTAGTTTAGATTATATTGATTTTTCTGATACTCTTATATGTAGTCTTAAACTGAATTCCACGCGGTCGAAGCTGCGGGCACAGCTAGTCATTTTATAAAGGCAAAAGCCACGTTAGGGCTACATGGAGGGAAGGAAGGGTTCAGAAGAGTTCAGAATGGAACCACTATCTTATGCACGCTCCCAAATGTGTAACGTGTGATTGTTATCATCATTGCTATTTTCAGAATAAGGATGATTCATACGACGAGATAATGGTTAAAACTGAAATGACATGATTTCAACTTACCGGGTCTTCCTAGTAGATCTTCCTTAACCGAATATAAGACAGGTTTCATTCCAAAATTAAACTGGCTGTCAGGTTTTTCACAATTCACAACATTGAATGTGTATGATGCCGAGTTTGACATATTGCTGATCTCAAAATAAAACCATAAGTGACGTTTTTTTGCATTCACATCAGGCATCAGAATAAGATCGTATTCACGTGGACCAATCTAAATTTTTCAAAAATTAGACATCATCATACTGAGAAACAATTCATTGATGCATGCATATTCTCAAAAATTTCAAGACCATAGTTGAACATTTTGTTGTCAAATAAATTTCTATGTATGACAAGGGCAAATCAACTAAGTTGAAATAATAAAAATAGGTTGATTAAAAAAATAGTATTTTCTTGGTTGGAATCAAACTATTTTGATCTGGGCACTGGTGTAGATTTTTGCATCGTAACTTGTAAAACTAACTAAAATATATGTAAAAGACTTTAAATGTCAATGTTGACGTTTTTGACACCTGAAAAAGTACCGTATCCTAAAGAAAAATGGATGATTTGGAAAATCTGTTTGAAAAGTTGAATCTCACATACCTGTATGGCTTTTCGTAAGTTTCCCGACTCAAAGCGTGATTCAAATTCTAGTTTCTTCACTGGAAATGAATTAAATGAAATCCGATGAATATCTGTATTCGCTAACAATCTAAAAATGTAAATGATAAGTATGTATACTACAACATAATTAGCATATTAAAACATAATGATACAATCAAACTGTAAAACAAACTGTCAAACAATTTTAAAGTATAAAAAAAATTATAAGAGTTTTGCAAATTTTAACTTATGGATGTACGTTAAAATTAATTAAAATAATGAACTCATTTAGGGCCGGTTGTATAAAAAATATTATAATTTAAAGTAATTGTTAGTTTAAACCATTGATTATTGGGTTTTCTATCAATCACAAACCTGTTTTCGTAAAAATCAATGATTTTTACTCCCTTTCTTCTAACTCGTAGCGTCTGCTTGCTTGTTTGTCGAAAAAACTTTGGATCGATTTATAACCCTTTTCCCGTGATTCAATCGAGCTGAAACTTTGCAGGCAGACTTGTGGTGACGATAAAAATGATCTAACAAATTTTCATTTAAAAAAATTAACAATTATAGTATAATTTTGGATTTTTCGAAATTTTTTATTACTCTCTTTCATAGCGCCGTCCGACTCAAGCCCAACGCGTGGGGTAAGCGCCAAACCTGTTTCAACTAGTAAATGAGAAAGGGAGTATGATAAAAACTTGGTTTTTATGGGTTAATTTTTTATGAAAGATTACTATGTATAGTAAAAGTTAATACAATCGGCCCTTACTAACAGAGGTCACGTAGCTTATGCTTAGCAGAAGTTTTAATTGTATTACGTTAAAGTTAATTTTTATCCCTATTTAAATATTTTACAAGAGAAAAAGACATACAATTACATATTTAATTTGTTCCTGAAGAATTGCAACATTTTACCTGTCTGCCACATATGGTTCTGAGTTAGAAACATTATCTAAACTGTACACCACTTCATTCATCATCAATTCTGGATTAATAGCACGTTCTATAGTGTTGATCATTTTCTTTCTATAAATTGTAAATAAATAAAAAATATAAATTTATAGCAAAATTAGACACATTGATTGCGTCAAAATTTACGTCATATAAAATTACAGCAGTACCTGCATATGTATCCGTCTGTAGCATGTTGCATCTCGGGAATACCAAAAGAGTTACCACCCTTCAAATCGGGATAAGCCACTTTCACGAAGGGTATTATGCTGCGGACTCTAGATGCTATATTAAGGTAGACAGCTTCTACTGTATTGAATGTATCGAGGTCTTGAAAGATTTTTGCATTACATTGCAAATTACCTGCAAGAACATATTATTTCCATTAAATATACATGAAAAAGACATTAATTATATGATACGCAGAGGTGTAAAAATATTAGGTCCTTACATATGAAATTGGCGTTTAGTATGGGAGGAACATAAAGCCGATTTTTTTTTATTATAATATATTTTTTTAATCAAAGTATGTACCATTGCTATCTATGCACTTTTGCCATCTCATAGGTAGTTCATCGATCCCTTTACTAAAAAAACCATTCGGACGGGAATCAATAAAATCTTTGAAGGTGGTTTGGACTGCCCCATCGGAGTTGAATTTTTTCCTTTAATTAGCCGTCTGTTGTGCAGTGTGTGGTCTAGCGTTAACATGAAGCAGCAGTGGCCTAGAGCGATTAACCAGCCTCGGCTGTTTAGCAGCTAGCTTTTCCATCATGGTTTGCAGTTGCTGACAATAGACATCTGCCGTAATCGTCTGGCCAGATTTAAGAAAACTGTAGTGAACGACACCAGCACTAGTCCACCAAACGCTCACAAGTAACTTTTTTGGAATCAATTTTCGCTTGGGGCATGGTTTGGCTGGTTCGGCAGGGTTCAGCCATTGCGATGAGTGCTTCCGAATATCGTACAGGATCCACTTTTCATCACAGGTAATGATTCGATTTAAAATCCCTTCATAATTGTGCCGGTTGAGTAATGCAACGCAGCAGTCAACGCGCGTTTGTTGATTTGCTTCACTCAATTCGTGAGGTACCCACCTTTCAAGCTTTTTCACCTTACCAATTTGCTTCAAGTGGATTAAAACAGTTTTATCACTAACACCGCAGCCTGCAGCTAACTCGGATGTAGTTTGCGATGGATCCGCTTCCACAATAGCCTTCAATTCTTCATTATCAACTTTGGTCTCCGGCCGTCCACGGGGCTTGTTCTGCAGGTCGAAATTTCCAGAACGAAAACGTTGGAACCAAAAATGCACTGTGTTTTCTTTTGCGGCACCGTCACCATACACATCATTAATCCTTCGAGCCGTTTCTGCAGCACTGGTGCCACGGTGGAACTCGTTCTCGTAAATAACGCGATATTTCAAGTTTTTCATTTTGTAAACTGAGTGACGCAAAGAAAAAAACAATTGAGGAAAAAACAAATGAATTATAATTTTCAAAACACAAATACATGAGTAAATAGCTGTATAAATTTGGATTTGGAATTCCTAACCAAAGAGAATATATTTGAGATCAAATTTGCCAGTACGGCAAAACGCCAATTTCATATGTAAGGACCTAATATATGGTGAGATGCCAGAAAACCTGAAGAATATAAATAAGATGAATGAATTTGAAAACAAATGCTCTAATTATTGTAAAAATAGTATAGAATTGTAGAGCATAAGATGTATTATTTATTATAGATTGTACCATAGATTAGATTAGATGTAAATGTAAATATTTAGGTTATTATAGATAGTATATTAGTAATAGATGTAAGAATATAAAGTGTTAAATACTAGTTAATATACAAATTGTAATATTAACTAACTTAAGAAATAAATAAGAAATCAATAAAAAATAAATAAAAAATTGGGTAAAAATATTAGTATTCATGGAATATTACCTAATGAATCAGTCTTATTCAATTTCCCAGAACGAAATTGCATATTCATTTGAGTTTTAGTTTTTACGTCAAATAATATTGACGGCGACGAGTTTCCAAGGGCACTTTTAAGCGAATAGGAATATTTTGAACGATTGACAGAAAAATCTGACAGGGAAAGTGAGTTGGCCGGGGAATCCGGGAGATTCTCCTTGGAGCTACCCTTTATAAGTCTAAGTTGTTTTTGTAAAGCTGAAAATTCTTTGAAAAATTGATTGTACCTGAAAATAAAAAATAAAAAAGTAACACAAATAAAACATATTTGTGCATCGGTGATAGCTAATGACTGAGATAAGATCTATTACAACTATCTTCCATATGGTAGGCATGTATCCAAGCTATTAGCCAGGAAAACTATCTACTTAAGGCAAATTTTGAAGTAGACAAGGAAGTTAATTATTTAACTAAAGTGTTATCCAATTACTACAAAAACTGTTCATGTATTAATAAGCTATTGTTATCATAAACTTGTCTAAAATCAATAAAATCTGTCTAAAAACTTCTCTATATAAAATTAGTTACAAATAATCCTTTAAAAAAAGTTTTTATTAATTGTTTTGCATCTACTTATACAATGATAATTAACCTTCCAGCGGCCTTGCTGATTAATTTTGCTTGAGCGGGTGCTTGTCGTAAACTTTACGTCATCAAGTTTTCAACGGTACTTTAAAAAATATATATTTGTCTTTTAAACAAAAAACGAAACAACACTCTAAATATGTTAATATTGTACCGTCCCGATCTCTAGAATATTGATGGTCAATTCATACACTATATGTACATATTTGTGTATCTGAAAACATCGTCAATCATAGACATATCGATAATTTGGAAGAACGCTAGTTAGTTAGTTTAGTTAATTTTCAATACCAAGAGATTTTTGAGTCAAGCCAGTGGGTATTTTGTTTATCCCCTTGGTTTTTCCAGAAACACGGTATATTGTCTTTCTCCATTGAGTAGATTTATTTTTTCCAATGAAATATTCAAACATTGTTTCCTCCTCTCCTTCAGATTCGTCTGAAATGTTTTCTTGTTTGGTAGCACTTTCTTCAACTTGTTGCTCGATTTCTTCTTCCGAAAAATTCTACCTGGTCCATACATATTGCTGATATTGCAAACTGTCTGCATCACGAGTGCCACAATGGAACTCTTATTAAAAAATAATGCAAATTTTCATTTACTTCATGGTCACAGACACAGCGATATCAAAGAAAAACAAACGACGGGAAACAAATTAATAACTAATTTTGAAAAAGGAATGTCATAGCTTTAATGACATTAATTTGAATTTGAAATTCCAAGTCAAATGCGAGATACTGAACTTCAAACTAACCAGTACATATTTAGTTATAAAATTGCCTAGGTAAATAATAGTTCAGTGCAAGGAAATAGGGTAAAAGTTAAATAAGTTGGACCTTTTTAAATCTTCTATGTCTCTTTCAGATGATTGAAATAAGAAACTACAATTTATATTAGCTTGCTGATCCTCCGGAATCTTTGACCCACTTTCAATTTCAGAATCACTCTGCTCAATATTTGCGTCATCTTCTTCCAGAGCATCTTCTTCGTCTGAACTACTTCCCAAAAACTCAAAGTCTTCATCTGGCTCTGTTATTGGCCATTCCTCTATAAATTAAAAATCATATTATTGCCATCACACTCGTAACTTGTTGCTTATATTAAACAAGATAAATATTTGTCAGGGAATCAGCGTCAAAGAGATTTATTTATTTTTATTTGTTTATTTCTATTTAAATTGAATATAAAAATTTTGGTTAGATTGTGTCTCACTAGAAATATCTGTGTTGAGACAGGCATAGTTTACAATAGTATGTAGATATATAGTAAAATAATTAATTGTATTCGATGAAGTATTGTATATTAAAGTAACTTAACAAAAAATATATTATATATGAGGTTATAGTGTGTGTTAGTGTGTTTGGGTAAGTGTGCCTATTTTATCTCTCCCCTTATTTGGGATCCACTGTTTTATTTTGTATTTTATGTTAGGGTTGTAAATTGTGGTTAGCCCAGGTTGCTTTAATTCATCAAGCATGCAATTAAGTAATTTGGAGATATCCCTGAGACAACACAAAGAAGTATATTTAATTTTTCTCTAGATAATCTTTATAGAAAATGAAATTAATTTGCCTTTGATCATATAAATTTAGACAAACGTACACAGGAAATCAGATAATAAAACCTCTCTTAATTTCGAGCAAGGATCTCAATCGCAGAGGAAAGCTTCTGAGATCAGATGTTATTGCTTTAGGTGCTACTTACATATCGACGGCTCCTACGTATAATATCGTAACCCACAAATCGACGATTTTGAGTTCTTTGTGTATACACATGTGTATTTAATTATATCTTTAATTCCAAGAAGGAAAAATAAATATTTTGCAATAAATAAAATTTTATTATTATAATTTTTTTTTTTTCGTTCTAGGTATTAAATATATAATTAAAAACATATCAAATACAGAACAAACTCAAAATCGTCGCTTTGTGGGTTACGATATTATACGTAGGAGCCGTCGATATGTAAGTACACATGTTCTTTGTAATACCATATGTATTTGTATAAAATATGTAGATTTGGCTTACCACTTATTATATTGGACAAATCAAACATCGCGGGGTTTTTAGATGGCACTGGCAACGCTCTGCTGTTCAGGCAATGGCAGATAATCAGGCTGATTTTTGTAATAAGACGATCATACATTTCTTCATCTGGACAGGAGATGCAAAATTTATACAGAATTTGTATATGTTTCTTGGTTGCCAAAGTACGCCGACCCGATTCTAAAATATAAGATACATAAATGAATTTTCAATTTTATCCAAAATAAGAAATACTAGTGCTGAAATAAATTGATGATTATGATGGGGAAGTTTTATAGTGCTGATAATATAATATGTTGTAACATTTTACTAAAATATAGACAAAAATTAATAAATTGGTGAAAATATTGTTGAAATCTGTCAATAAATAACAGAGAAAAGAATATTAAAGTTAGTATATTTTAGTGCGGAATGATTGACTTCCAACTCGAATATGATGTTATGCATCCGCAGAGCCGGATGCTGGTGCACGAGCCGCAAAGTATACCTTGTATGAGAGATGACGTCACGCGACTCCACCGAACGAATCTAAATTATTCATGCAAAACGCAAATTTAAATTCTATAAATTTGTTAGTTATTGCAATATCTTAAATTTACTTTTAGACTTTCGTTCAATTTTACTTCAATTTTCATTTCCATTACATAATTGAAAAAAAAGTAAACTTCTCCATTGTTAGAGTTCCATTTAGTATACGACGCTCAAATGATTTATAGAATTATACAAGGACGCCATCTAGCGCAAAAGAAAGCAATTGGTATATTATATAATATGTCAGAAATAATGAAAGTCTGAGAGGAGAAATATCGTTGTCATTTCTCAACTTTTTTGTAACTCATTTGTGACAAGGGAAAAAGATCGGAGTAAGGGATCGAATAGCACTTTCTTTTCAGATCCGAGGATCATTGTTATCATAGAGAATCATCTTCTTAATTTATAGTGACTCAGACCAGACCCGATCAAGGATTAAACAATAATATTGTAAAACAGTATCCACATAAACAGTAAAATAATAAAAACAAGAGTAAGTCAACACTTCAATCAACAAATAGAATATCAATGTTGCCGCCATTGTGGACTTAACTAAAAGAATATTTAATGAAATAAGTTGGCCAACTCATTGACCAATAATATTGCAGTGTAAATTGTTAATCTATTAATGCTTTAAAAACAAAATTAAATTGAATACTTTTGATTCATCTATGTAGAACACCTCCAGCTATTAAAGTGTGATGTGAAATAAAGTCCATAAATCATTCCTAGTGATAGATGATTCAAAGATCACTCTTTGAACTACAATTAGAAATCTGCTTAGTAATTTATATTTGAAAAATTGAATTTGTCCCAGTCCTTGAGTAAATTGTTTAGGGAAAAAGAAACTCAGAGGCAACACTAGAGTTTTAATGTTGCCTCTTAGGATGATGGGTATCTCTATTAAAAGGGCTTAGGCTTAAATATTATTACTCATAAAGTGGATTAAAACGTGGCCTTTAAATTAAATTGTTTTCATAATGAACTTCCACTTTGTTAACAACGCTAAATTTAATTTACTTGTATTTTTATTGATGCATGTTTAATCAAGTATGCAAAAAGTATCTACTAATATAAATTTGAAAAAATGGTGCAAGTTTGTAATACAAATATTTCAATACGGATATAAATAAAATAAATACTTGTGATGCAGACATGTTGTAAAGTTTGCAGAATGCGGGAGACCAATTTAAATCTCATCTTTCCCTCGTGCTTCTCCCAGCGATCAAATATACGCAGCAATAAAATAACGATACCAGCTTTCACCATTTGTATGCAGCATGCCTCTAGAAACAAAAAATTAAATATTCAATCAAAAACAATTTCAAAAAGCTAGAATGGATAAAGTAGAAGTAAAGTGTTCTCTCACCGATACCGATCGCAGGTAAGGTAAAATGCTGGCCCCTGGACCAGCCCCAACAACCTCCACTCGCCCCAATCCTAATACATACAATCTCTCTCATACTGTTACGCTCACACTCGTCGTACGAAAATTATCATTATTAAAAATGGAAGGAGACCCACTGTTTCTGCTGAGATAATCCACGGAATCTAAACTAAGCTTCAAGCGTACAGTCGGAGCATGTCCCAGTGCCATCAATACTTTTTCATAGGTTGTCACCACATCGTCACGCACAAGAATTGACAGGGAACACGCTGAAAATAAAAGAAGTAATTTAAAATTAAATAGCCTGTACAATTTATCATTTTAACAAAATTTTGTCAAAGCAACATTTTTCTTGAAGGTAAAAAATGTTGAAAAAATACCACAACTTTTTTTTACTGTCTCTCTCTCACGGGAGAAACCATCTTATATTAATTAATATGCGATCTGTGTCGTATGTTAAAATATTGTGAAGGAGAAAAGAATATAAGCATTTGCAGGAATGTTGTAAAGAGGCTGGCTATTACTTATTGCAAAGAAACATTTCAGTACTTGCTTGCAGGGATACATTAATATACTTACGGGTTTTTGTGAGTTGTTTCATTATATTAAGTAGAGGAAAAACAACTTTGTTATTGGTAAAATGTATTTTCAGAAGGTTGTGAACCATTTTGACCCCTCCATAGGTTCGAAGCTTGAGAGCAAACTTTGGATCTGTAAAAAATAAATGTATTTATTATTGAAATTCTTGGAATAACATTATTGTATTGATTTGATTAGTAACTACATATACCGGTATAGGATGCGGGGGGAGGAAACCTTATGTTTCAGACTCCGCGATCCTTTTCGCATGCAACATATTCCAGATTTGTGTAACTTATTCTGTGCTTAGTACATACATACTAATCATAATAACCATATAAATCCAACCAACCAACCATATAAATAAATATACATAATAAATCATAATAACCAAAAATCTAACCCATAAAAACAAAGTTTTTATTATACTCCCTTTCTCATTGAATCAGGTTTCGTGCCTACTGCACGCGTCGGGGTAATTACTCATTTGTATTGATTCCAATTTGAAAAAAACATTAAAATTTCGAAAAATCCAAAATTATATGATAATTATTAAATTTTTTTAAACAAAAATTTGTTAGATCACTTTTATCAACGCCACGAGTCTGCCTGCAAAGTTTCAGCTCGATTGGATCGCGGGAAAAGGGTTAAAAGTCGATCCAAAGTTTTTCCAGCAGACAACAAACCGCAGACGTTATGAGTTAAAAGAAAGGGAGTAAAAATAAGATTCTAATAACCTAAGAAATTGGATAAAATTAGTGTAATTTCAATAATTAACATAAAATATGTTTTTATTAATAAAATATACCTTTAGGAGCCAGCTGACTTAAAATCCACAATGTGTCATATAATAATGACTCAATATGCATGTTGTTAGGTTCTCGGCGAGTGTGGATTTGGAGAAGAGACCGAATTATTACAGCTGTAGAATTCATTTTGACCAGTTGGGCTACGGCCAGAAGACGTGATGAATTATTTGCTAGAAAATAAAAAAAACCTTTAAACTACATGTGGGGCAGTTATAAGACAGGCTGCATAATTTGCTATGAATAAAAAGCATTGCGTTTATTCTTTGGGCAATTGTCATAGTCTGAAGGCAGATGCAATTATTAGCAAGAAAGATAAACTAAGTTAAGAAAAATAACACACATGTGATCACATTAGCCCTGATGATGGACCCCGCAAAGGGATCTGAAACGTCGACCCGAAAGGTCGTAGTAACACGGCATAATACCCCAGAAAACACAAACCTGAAGATTAGTTGAGATATTTGCATGTTTGATTTTTTCTAAGCTTTAAATCAACAGTGTGTGCAACATTATTGGCAAATGTTCAATACTTATGAAATTGCAATTGTTTTTTATACGGCATACCTATTTAGGAATATTTTTTTTTGAATTTTTACACTTTTGGTAGGATTTTTCTTCATTTTCATTTGCCATACCTAAAATTATTTTTAAACTTGTAATGGGGATATAGGAAGCAGGTCAAAGTAAAATGAACCAAACACAAATTTAGTCATAAAAATGTATGTAGTGGTAAAGTCAATGTAACATTGGTGATATTCATGAGTAAATTAAGAGAAAATGTATATATAGGTAGATACATCTTATTATTTTGGTTGAGTAGGATTTCTTGAGAACTAAATGAACATAAGAAATAAGTAGAAACATACATACTATGTACGATTAATTTTTTTTATTTCATATTGTTTGAGTATTAATGCATTATAAACCAAATATTAAAGATATGTTAATAATTATGGAAAATTAATAGTTTTTGTATTGTATATAAGTACATTACGGAGTCAAAGATGTTTCTGGAAAGTGGTATGACCTGACGTAAACATCTCACATGTGCTCATCATTAAAGCTTTGAATATTTCAATGATATATTATGTATATTTACCCTTTTTGGTGGCACTATCTTTTGATGTCAGATCCACTGATGATGATATGACTTGCTTTGAAAGACTGCGTGATTTTAATGTGATGTTCTGCACTAGGTCTTCACTGATTTCGATGGAACTCTTCTTTTGAACGGGTTTTCGGGATACTGCAGGTGTATGAAAATTGCAAGGAGTGACTACTATTATCATCAAAGCTATTATCATCAAACAATAGGTGTAAGTATTGTTGAGGGAAAACTTGGGATGTCAAAAGATCACACTTCATATTGAATCTTTGTATCACTTAACACATAAAAGTAATAACATTTTAAAGGAAGTAACAAATAGTGTGCGGGATATGATAGGAATGAAGGATAGACAATCGCATAAATATCTTGTGTGATTAATTACCTTTTGCTGGCTTGAGGCACACGGCTTCTCTTATTATTGCCGCCAAGTTATTGCAAACCCCAATGTCTCGACACGTCTAAAAATATTAATGAAAATAATGTGTAATAGTAATTACAGTTGTCAAACTGAGGACATTTAAAAATAATTTATTAAACAGAATGGATTGAATTTTGAACACATCATCAATGTAATATAATTTAAGTATTACTTAGAAAGAAAAAAAGGTGTGAGACTTTGCTTCTGATCCAATATTAGGTGTGAATGCACTTAACCAAGTGCCAATAGCTGATCTATTGATTTATTTGAACCATCTTGTGAGATTACGGCATATATATCAAAGGGCATATATCATTCCAGTAGAATGGAAATAGTTGAGCTTTTCACAGATATCACAAGCACCCATCATCAGAACCGAGTGCGTACAAAATCTAGCCCACTTTATCACAAAGCATCTAGACAGACATAGTTAAGTCAGGTACATTCCGATTCCTTTTAAAAATAGTTTACAATCCTTGCCACGATAAGGATCACTATTTATCTACTTGTCTGCCAAATGATTCAAGGCATAAGCTGAACAGTCCAAGTTTGACCAGAAGTTATTCAGTTTTATGCAATTGTATTCAGGTATGTGTCACTTTAATAAAAAAAAAGAAAATCCACTTATTACCATCAATGAAATATAGTGCGGGTAACTAACTATCTATTTATGACACGAAATGAAGTGCAATGAGAGAAAAAGAATTACTTCTAAAAGTGAAGCCATGGTGATCAGGTACGCTGAGTTGTTGCTACAGAGTTTTTCTAATGTTGACTGGCGTATGTTTACATCTGGAAAGAAAAATGTTCAATTACAATTAAATTTCAAAAAATCACATTCTACGTAGGTACATATACATTGCTACTTTTAACGCAAGCTATGTTCTGTCATACTCGAAATTCGAGTAGTAAAATAAATAATTATATTCAAGTACAGTAATAATATCATTTATTTGATCCATTTTGAATATAATAATCAATCTCTACAAAGTTAACATTGTAATAAATAGTCCCAGATCTACATGATGCTGAAAAAAGTGGAAGAGTATGTATAGTCAAGGGGGCAGGATTTCAAGATTGCAATCATGAAGGATATTGTACATCATAAACAGTTGCACATTTTCTACAGTTTACTTTCAGACAGTATAAAGTCAGTGACGTAACTACGCCGACGCAGCCAATGGTGTGATGGACCTTACTGATACTTTTCCCAGTCCTAATATAGACCAATAATTTTTAAAATTCACTGTAGTGAGAAATGGTATTAAAAAATTCAAACATTCATTTTCTACCCGCATTACAAAAATACATTAAAACATTATACTTGTATTATACTTGTGTACAATAGTATTCTGCTAATACGTCGGATTATGGACCAGACGATCGCAGCAAAACGAAATTAAGGATATTTTCAGTTGCACGTTTAATATACATAAGTGCCTAAAAATGTACATTTATTAAGAGCAAAGACCGAAAATGGTTAATATATTAACCACTGAATTATTTACAATTTAATTTCTGTCATCTATAATGTTATACAATAATAATAACTAGTATAATAATAATAAATATAATAATAATAAAAATAAAAGCCTACAATTTAAATTCCGCTCATAATAAATATTAATGTCACTTGTAATATCTCAATACGTCTAAGGAATAGCATTAGGTAAATGACTACTTTTTTTTATTTTACCATGTGTTTCATTTGAAATTAATTTATTCTTAAAAAAATCATTTATTTTTATTAAGTATCAAATTTACTTTGCGCAAAATACCTACATAGGTATGATAGTTGAGTCTGAATTCCAAAAAAATATTGCTTAGCATAGGATTCACAGGTAAAATTGCGTAGTACTTAAATTTTTACACATTATTATTACTTAAATTTTTAACATTCCATTTCGCACTAGGGCCCAATTTTTAATTTTACATTGCAGTACAATTATTTTTTGCAGTGCCCATGGGAAGTCGTCCTTTACGTAGTAACGAGAATCAAGTAGGGTTAAGCAATGGATAAAGTTGCTATTAAAATGACAAATATTTTCACTGAGTGAATGAATACCTGAATTAAATAGAGCTCTAAAACAGTCAAACTGAGATATAGGGAATAAAAAATCCTGAAAATTTTTTTATACAAAAATATAAGGCCTTAAAGAAATATTTATTGAAAAATGACATAAAAATAAATGAGTAACTTGTTGGTGTAGTGGTCATGACGCTCGCCTGTGATCTGGTGGTCCGAGCCCCGGTCCAGAACACCAGCAAGTTATTCCTATTTTTATTGTATAGGCTCTTGGCTTAGTTTGAGAAAAGTAAGAATATTAATGTGACATGTTTTCCGTGTTCGCATCTCTATTTAAAAAAAATAAAGCATGTACATAATTAAAGATATAAAAAAATATATAGATCACTGATTTCACACAAAAAGTCAAAGGCCCGAATTTAGAGACAATACTTAGTGATTTAAAGGTTAAAGTACGCTTTGAAAGCGTAATTTGTAGTACAAAATAACACTTTTAAAGCGTACCTTAACTTTTATCTTTAAATCCTTTTTTTAAATTTAAAGTATTGACTCTGTATTCGGGCCAAAGTGCCTTGTGATGAAGACAGGAATACAGTTCTGCGAGGTAATTAATGTTTTACAAACAACCCTGTACATCTCAATGAAAATCATGCTTATTGTTCTCACTGAACGCCCCTTCCGTAATGATAGTTCAACTTTCTGTAAAAAATAATTGAGAAATATTGTAAAAAAATGCAAACTGGGATATTACATATCTCCATAACTATTGATATTAGGGATGCTTGAACATTTTCGACTCATTATCAAGGCAGGAATGTACGTATTTTGTTTTGTATGTTTTAAATGTTGTCTCATAAATAGATATCTAATTATTATTTAAAAAATATACACTCATTAAAAATATTTATTTGTAAACATTCTGTTACTCATACATAAATCGTCTCTATTAAAGGTTTGAACAGACTGTAGATATTAGGGATGGGTCGTCGACGTATTTACCGTCGACGAAACGAGACCGTCCACGTCCATCCATCGACGAGACGATCAACTAGTTGAATTCGTCAACTAGTTGACGCGTCAACTTCGTTACGCGGACGTCGCGGACGTTCTATTTCTATCTAAACATCGGGACGATGGTCAACTGTCTACGGTTCAACGCGACGCTTCTCGACGGCTCAACCGTTGGCTATTTTTATGACGTTAATTTTTAAAATTTAAAGAAGTTCGAAGGAATATAGTTTCGGGGAAAGTAAAACCGCTACCTGTGCTTATAAGTAAAAATAAATATTTTATTATTTATTTGTTTACGCACATTATAGGCTTTTACATTTGTTTTATATACTTCTTTCTATATATAATAAAGAAAGAAGTAGGTGTACACAACAATATCAGGTGTAAGCAGTAAAATATTAGTTCAATAAAAAATAAAATAATTAAACAGAAGTGTTTTATTTTATACAGCGTAAAATTGGGAATTCACCGAATCGTCGCACGTGACATCACAAAAAATCAAGTAAAAAAATAATAGATAATAGCTTATTAAGCCTATCTCGCCCTACGCATGTATTCAAATTTCAAATCTCTAGTCATAGTTCGTGTACACAGATCTGCACTCTATGGTAGTGTACTTTAGAGTTGAAATGAAATTACCCGTCGAGCCGTCTATGACGTCTATGGCATCTACAAGTCGACAGCGAGAGATGAGAGAGAAACAAACGGAGACGTTTTGTCTTGCTCTTGCTCGTTGCTTTGCATTGCGTTTAAATCGTCCACCGACCACGGCGTCCGCTGTCCGCCGTCTACGAATTCAACTAGTCCATGCGATAAACGTAAACGGTCGACGCGTCGATGCAACGTCAACGGTTGATTTCAACTAGTCCGTCCATTCAACGCCCATCCCTAGTAGATATGTGTAAGCCGTGCGTACGATGCACATTGTTTCGTTGTGTTGGTGTTTACGAGTATAACATTAACACGACACAATGTGCCTCGTACGCACGGCTTACACATACTAATTCAATTGCTATTCTTAAATGGAAAGTGGTACATACCTATACATACGAAGCGGCAAATTATTTTTGAGGCATTTAGGTCATTTCTACGTATTAATTTTTTAATATTATTTTCAGGTACTGCCTTATTTAATTTAGGGATTCAAGTGATAAAGTGATTTTTAAATATTAAAAAATTAAATTAATCTAGTAGCTTGTCCAGAGGTGGTTCGAGCCCCATTCCAGGATACCAGCAAGTTAGTCCGGTTTTCGTAGCACAAGCGTTCAGCGTATTTTGGAAATAGTGAGAATATTGAATATTTAAAAAAAAAGTATAGTTTAAAAGTACTTTCATGAGTCTGAATGTAACATCTAGATGTTTCTACCAGTGACCTAAATACCGCTCAGAATAATGCTGCATCGGCTGTTTATTTTATGAATCGGCTTTAAAATAATCCTGCCCCGAATAATTCTGCATATAAATAACGAGCAGATATAACAATATTATAAACATTCGCGATATTTCGCATTATTATGCAAAGTACTTTAATATCAATCGCAGACTAAACGGTGCCAGAAAAATATAACCGGCCGGCAGGGCAACTAATAAGTTATTGGCGGACAATTCAGCCGCCGCCAATCCTGCGTGCGCGCGCTTCATTAAGTCGGAAGTGGAAAAGTGTCGAAAATTTGTGGAAAACGTGCAAGAACTGGCTCGCTGCCAAAGTATCTAGGAACGGAGATATTGAGTAATATCTCTGCCGTATATTAAAGCGAGAGCGCCCGATTTTGGTGGCGCGTGTTAATTAATGAGTCGCCGCGCACTCTGCTGCGCGTCCGAGCCGAGGTGAAGCTATCTGTTTTATAAAGCACTAAAATTTATTTGTGTGTATGGAAGTCATGTTATACGTCTTAATATCCACACATTTTACATCTGCAGGCGTAGCCAAAACTACATCATTTTCACGCAATCATTTTATGTTACGCACAATACTCTGCAGACTGTATATTTATTTACGATACAAACCGCTTTATTTATTTTTTAAATAGCCGTTAAATGCAGCTGATGAAAGCCTGGCGGTGAGACTATATTACGAGGTACCTAACGATATTTCCCTTTAAATTATATATTATTTTATGTGACGTTTTCTTTAATATATTGGATACACATGGATAGGACGCCGGCGTTTGCACAAGGAGTTGCATGTTAGTTAGATTTCAGCCATTTTTCCTGCCAACGGTTGATCTTGTTGACGAGCTAAATAATAGCGAGCGAGCAAAGAAACACCTAGATGCCTTAACTCAAACCTAGTGTTTGAAATGTTTGCATTATTGTACTTGATATTCCATTTCTTTAGCCAACACTTAATAAATCCAAACATTACACACATGAAACATATCGTGCGACATTTAGATCTATCTGGGATATTTCGAAATTGTTCTGAAAATGATTTTATTTCCATTTTGTTCATTGTTATCCCGATACTCAAAAACAGAAAAACGTCAAGACATCAAATGTCAATATTTCTATCATTGTGATGGAAATATTGTCTGTAATTAAATATTTGAACCTTTGGATGAAGAAATTAGTAGATGTGTGTCAAATATAATGATTTCTATCAACTTTTAAAACAATATTAATACCTAAATATTTTACATAATATTCAGAAAAATGTATAATTTAAACAAAACTCCAGACTGGTTTGCGTGATGATAGAAATCTGTTAGACATCCATGTCCCTTCGACATCAAATAAACAGGAAGTGAAGAAGACATCGTGGAGGTCCGATATTACATTCCATGTATGTGCAACAAAATATTGATGTACCTATTCTGATTTAAAATTATGTATATGCCATCACTGTTCAACTATTGGGTGTTGAAAAGTGATTGCACTATAGTCTACGTAGAGATATAAATACAAATGATGCAATTTCTGCTTCCCGTCTTGGGGTTTAAGGACAAGTATTTATAAGTCCTTTATACTCCACGTTCCCCTCACTCAATATGTCACATTAACTAGAAAGGTTTCATATAAATTTGTTAAAAAATTACCAGGGGATAAATAAATACATCCCGTCTATTTTGAAGTTTTGGGTAGCAATCAACAAAGTAGCGATATTGCTATTTTAAATATTCATTCATCGATTTCTTTGGCAATATAAGTTACTGTAATGATAGTTCATCATTGTATATAGGTACTCTAAAAGTTCAATTTTATGCGAAAAATAAATCAGAAATATTTTAAAAAATGCATATTTTTATATCGCATATCTCGATAACTATTAATATTAGTTCATGCTTGTTTAAACATTTTCGACTCATTATCAAGGCAGGAATCCATCTGTATAGTTTTTTCTATTGGCTATGAGACACCGTGTATAATATAATGTTGAAACCACAAGTAAGAATATAATATTATCGTATATTCATTTTGCTCGAGGCCGCTAGAGTGGGCGAGCGAGCGAGCGGACCGGCAAATTAATAAAATAAAATGTAAATAGTTCATTTTGTTGTGTGTTGCCAAATTGTCACTAAATAAAAATCACTAAAAATGCTATTTGTCTTGGCTGAAAGTGTTAGTTTATCTTATTAAAATAGGTCAAAAATAGCACGCAGCGTATATAATATACACAGCAGATAATTGCTTTCAGCGGTCGCGGTGACTTCAGGGAGTGTACAATATATATTCACAAACAATTTAGAATCAAATTTTATGATTGGTGCAAGATTAACGACAGAGATTTAACAAAAAGCTATTACTTTTTAATGTTTATTAGTTACAAAACTTTTGCGCGACAAACTCATTAAACAGAAGGAGATTTATAAACTGATAAGCATAGTTTGTAAACATAGGATGTTTTACAATTAAATTCTCTGCGAGGTGAACGTCCATCCAATTTACTTTTATATTAACCATCTCGAAAATTACTTCGGTCGTTTTATTTAATAATGTAATTTATATCAAATATTTTATTCACAAACTTGGCAACCATAATTAATAACATAATGGTAATCGTAATTAATAATAATAATAAGTATAACATAATAGATCTTTAAAATGCTTCAATTGAACCTTGCCAAATAACTATACTGTTACGGGACCATGTGTGTGAGAGGCAAATGAAACACTAAATACCATTAAAACTTTTATTTATTACACAAGGTCACTGATACGAATTAAATTGGAACACTGTTCTTAATTTCTTACTAAATTTTTCGAGAATCTTCGCTGCACTTTTTATCTAATTTTGTAATTCGCGCTAATTATCACTCCTGAATAACTTGTGTTGTCTTTCGTTTACTGATGTACACTTATGATATTAAATTTCTTAGGTTCGCACTGGAAAACTTCTCGCTCGTCACACATTGCACATGCGCTAGCAACACAACAACACAGCACAACGCGTAGCAACACAACACAACACAAAACACAACAACACAATAGCCGCACAATTTTTCTTTTTATGGTAAGCCCGCTGTCAACTCTGGCGCACACTGTTACTGCGTATCGCGGCGACTTCACTTTTATAGATCCGTGTGCATGTCGCCTTCTCGATGTTTCCAGAATTTGATGGACCATTCGAGAGATTTCGATAGTGCGTAATTCCTTCCGAAACTACCATCTCGTGACAATATAATAAAGATTGATTACGATTTATGATTAACAATTTTGAAAAAATGCTATTGACAACAAGAAATATACAACACTAAAAAAATTGATAAAGTGCGGATGTTCTTATGATGGAATTGGCGAACGTTGCATTGCGTAAATTGCTCACTTAAGCTAGCTAAGCAGGTCATAATCCCTGAGGCCACTCAATAAAGACTTCTATAATTTAGATTATTTAAATATTATTAACATAAACGATGAAATGTTTGTCACGATGTTGAATTAATGGGCGGTCCTTCTATACATAAAATAGGTCTTCCTGCCATCGCGCTAAATGCAAACAGGGGAACGAGCAGGTAAATTAGTGCTCCGTCCGCCTTTAGACAACAAAAGCGAAAACGTTGGCTATTTCGAGCGCCGCTGTCATAAGCTCCTAGTACTCTCATTAAAATTCACTATCTCCGATTTTCCCCCGGCCGCGTAGCGCTGTAGTTATAAATGGAAATTATAGTTTCGTAGATAACGACATTAACGAGGAAGACATTAACAGTTTCACAAAGGGATGGGACAAGGAATTATTATTAATTCTTGTCAAATGCTCGAAGGTTTATATTTTAATAATACAATTAATGTCGTGTGGTGGTCGCAAACGCAATGAGCTTTATACTTTGTATGACGAGATAAGCGCCTCGACGTTTATTAAAATGTAAATTCTATAACTAATTGTAAACTATGCCTTTGTATTTATGCCTATGTATTTGTTTCACTATTTTTATATATATCCAACTAAAATAAGGAGGTAATTATGTACTTGTCCATTTGTATAGAGGTTACTTGTAAAAAACTAAATTGTACAAGTAATTGTAAACTGCGCCTGTCTCAACAAGATTCTTGTAATGAAACAGATTTAGTCCAACCAAGACGCATATATCATCTTTGTATAAGAATAATTAAACAAAAGACTTCTGTGGCTGGGCCACGTGCAGAGAATGGCCAGACAGCAAACAGGAGAGTTTGGGAAGGCCACAATAAAGATGAAGCGATAATGTCTTCAGTGTTTTAGTAATAATCCAGGAGTGGAGAAGAATGGTTCAGTTTCGGATGATGGCGCTGGCAACTCCAGCCGCCGTCGCAGCGCGGCATCTATGGAGAGAGCACGATCGACGGAAGACGCGCAGCACAGCCTTTGTGAGTACTAGAAAACGATTCCGTTCTCAGGTGCCGACGCGAACACCCGCTCTTGCATTTTTTTTTATATCTTTCTTTGAGCGTAACTCTAAACTGGTAAATTACAAGACAAAAAATATAAAAATCTGATTTGTGAAATTACCGAACTTGTGCAATAAACAAAATAAACACGAATATCTTATTTAATCAATTCACCATAACGGGGTTTATAGGGAGTGTGGTTGGCCCGACATATTACCGCCCGCCTGGTCTTCATAGCTGACTGACCAGCACTCAAAATCATAATACAGAAACACGCAAATGGTAAAGTTCGTAATAGGGCTCACTGGAGGAAAACTCTTGAGGAGGCCAATATCCAATGATGATGCTGATAGTAGTCATGGAAAAATGTCTATTCTGCATCCTGCACATCCAAAATGATAATGAGTAGAAGAAATTTAAAGAAAAACCTGTGCAGAGCAGGTGAGTTCTTAAACACAAAGGGCACAAAGCCAACGGGACCGAGACTGAGGGGAAGGCCAAGACGGAGATGGGCGGATAAAGTCGGACACCCCTGCAAGACCAAGGACCGAGACTGGACCATAAAGGCGATGTCAAGGGATGGAAGGCGATCTGTCGTGACTGCGGTAATGGACTTTCGAGTCCCTCGAGACCGCTAAAGAAATAATGAAATTACGAGATTACTGGCAAAGGTCGATCGATGGACACCAGTTGGACAACGTTTAAATACACTAGTTCCGTTATGACCTATATCGCTACTTACACAAAACTTCGACCATATTGCAAAATAGATTCCATTATAAATAATATCTATTGCAGAGGGCTTCATGATGCAACTTCTGGAAAAGCTCAATGCATCTTTTATATCAGAGGACCGCGAAACTCCCCCTGTTAAAAATGTATACAAATTATATATCAAGGTATACATCTCATTATTGATCTGAAGAATTTTGTGTTATGTCCTTTGAATGAATGGACACCGCCTGATCGGTGTTGTTTCCTTTTTCAGATTTTGATCAAATATTTTTGAAAAAATAACCTTGTAAACATCTAGGTTAAGTAGTTCACATTTAGTTTTGAATTAGCTGAAGTGTGACTTATGATATCGATTTAAAAATAATTTTTTGTTATTGAAAATTTGATTAAATAAAACAGTAAAAAATAAATTTATAAAAATAGACGATGCAGTAGTACTTCACAGCGGTGTAGTGACGTCAAAAAAGAAAATACTAGAAAATTACACCCACTGCCGAGTTATTTACGCCGATTTAATTATGCAATAAATGAAATACAAAGATCGCTCTAGTTCATGGCACCAGGATATACAGAAATAAACTTCGGAGCGGGATGAAAGCATTTCTAAAAAAAAGGCAAAGTTATCGCCCTAATGATGCCAGTCCCGACAAAGCAAAAAACTGGTAGTCAGCCCGCCACAATGCCGGGCTAGATGAGTTTTCATTTAACATAAAAACATAACTAACGACTATGAATATTCGTTTTCTTTGAGCCTGATGGAAAAGTTGGGTGGAATTTTCTCGGCGGCCGACACACAGTATAAAAATGGAATTAAATAAACGATTGCATTTAAGGCAGGGTTCTACTTGGAGCTCTCGAAAAAAGTCTATTTTTATGAATTATTTATGAGATTATGAATAAAGATATTGATGTATGGTTTATTAGGCTAAATGAATATACTACTGAAATACTCTAAAATTTTTTATTACATATTTTATGCACTTTTATCGTACAAAAACACAATTTGAATACAACGCGTCGATTAGTAGGTGGGTTAAAATTTCAAAAATGGGCAAAAACTATAACAGAAATTTTTTGAATTTTAAAGTTCAATATATCATTACTAACCGACTGAACTAGAATTTTTTATGTACATGCAAAAATAACAAAACGGGGGGCAAATAAAAAAAATATAAAAAAATTGCATGTTTTTCACTGTTTTTTTGCCAAAAAACAGTAAAAATCATTTTTTTAAAATAATTCTAGTTCAGTCGGTTGCTAGTGTTATATTGAACCTAAAAATTTAAAATTTTTCTGTTTAAGATGGCCTATTTTTGAAATTTCAACACCAGCGCAGACCCACCTACTAATTGAGGAGTGGTATTTGCATGTTTAAAGTGCATAAAATATATAATTAATTTTTTATGTATTTATTAAGTCTAACAAACCTAACCCTACATCAATATTTTATGTATTTATTAAGGGGTTACATGGGTTAACTCGGGGAAAAAAAGGCCTATTTTCAACAATTTTTTTTTATACAAAAAATAAAATATTTTATTCAAACTTTTTACTATCTTAAAGATATATATTTGACAAAGAATTTCTGAAATTTTCAAAAGAAAATATTTAAAACTCCGCCATTGTGACGTCATTTCCGGTGACCCTTCGGAAAAAAGGTGCGTCCGCGTTGACAGTAGAACTCATGACAGGATCATCTGAAGTGAAAAAAAATAAATATATGTTTTAGTTAAGACCATAAACTAGAATCTGAACGAAGGGAAAAAAAAAGAAGTAAAAATTATGTTTTTGGCAGACCTTTTTACAAAAAAATGCAAATTTCAGTAAATTTTGCTCAAAATAAATAGTTGTGAATGTAAAAAAAAATATGCTTCGTTCAAGTCCTTGTGAATTGTATCTCGAAGACCAGTGTAAAATTTCATCAAGATTGGTTGAGCAGTTTTAGAGAAATTTTGTCAACCGACTTTGAAAACACAGTTTCGAGATAAACGGGTTTAAAATTTTGAGTAACAATAAAACTTGAAAAAAAAATTTTTTTTTTACTTACATTGAATCGTAGATTCCTGGGTCATAAAGTAAGGAACCTGCGGCAGCTGCAATGTCCAGGGCATCCTTTTGCTCCTGTCTACGAAGAATCCTGGCTTCGCGAGTCTCGCTCGAAGATTATTTTCGGCTGCGCAAACACGTTTTTCATCAGAATTTCGGGCATATGCCATGTTTTAAATCCATACCGTGCACAAATAATAATAAAGCTGATTTTCCTTCATTAAAAGTGCAAGCAGCGACCAATGCAGCAATATTAACGATCTTTGAACCAGCAGGAAATTTTTTGGAGTAATTTTCCAGATTAACAACTGGCTCAAGCTTTCATTATTATTTTGTGTGAAACCTCGTGATTCAAGAAGTAATCACAAACTGACGTATTTCAAACTAGTTGCCCTTAGGAAGTGAAAGCAATGGACAGTAAGGACGGACAAACAATAGACGAGCAGCTACCTGCGGCGCGCTGAGCCCACCTACGCACCTTCTCAAGGCTGTATCTCCGAAGCTTATTCGGATCGACTTGAAAATTTAGGATAATATTTTCGAGATGTTGTAGAAATTAATAAGACAATAAAAAAAAAACAATTTTTTGAAGCCGCGAAACCCATGTAACCCCTTAAGTCTAACAAACCTAACTTTACATCAATATTTTTATTTATAATTTCATAAACAATTCATAAAAAAGCCTCTTTCGAACGCCCAAAGTAGAATCCTGCCTTAAATGCGACCTAATTAAATTTCGTAAAAGAGGGCCACATTGCGCCCTCGCAATTGTGAAACACGCCTGTGAAATATGAACACATTAATCGGGTTTGAAAGTTCAATTCCAAAGTAGTAAAG
Source organism: Agrypnia vestita (assembly GCA_016648135.1). Taxonomy (NCBI): domain Eukaryota; kingdom Metazoa; phylum Arthropoda; class Insecta; order Trichoptera; family Phryganeidae; genus Agrypnia; species Agrypnia vestita. The sequence continues at coordinate 134,723 of JADDOH010023888.1, read as the reverse complement.
CATAAAAACATACGTCCGGCACTGGTCATTATTGAGAGAAATTTAAATGTACGCGATCACTCCTCACTTCATTTTGTATAACGACTCCTCAAGCTTACCTTTCTTTAACGTACGCCTGCCAACACTACGCCAATTTTTTTCAATCCCTTAAAGTCTACGATACATTGAGCTAGACACGCTAGTCCGCAATTTTTTTCAACTACGGGTTCATCAGAGCTAAGTAAGCGCTTTGAAACATACTAATTATATATTTTTTATAATAATACTCATATGTACATGAATTGGGGCGGTTTATTTTTATTCTAATAAAAAAGCGTGGAATTTAATTCTAATAAAGACAGTCTAGTAGACATTTTACTACAATTTAAAAAAAGGGCAAACTAACAAGACGCGGAAAATTTATGTAAAGTGCCTTATTCTAAATTAAATAAAGTTAGTTAATAAAATATTTACTTAAGATTATGTTTCTTTATTTACAAATCATTTTATAGTAACCGTAACCCGTCAAAAATAATGTACATTTTCAAGTCGGTGTCGGTTCCTAAAGGATAACTATTTATTTATAAAAAAGAAAAAAAGTTTTTATAAAATAAGTTACGGATGTTACAGGAAGTTGCGGACAGATAGACAACGGAAATTATTATTATTGGGATAATAATAAGTTCGTTGTCCATCTGTCCGTAACTTCCATGTCTCCACCACGAAAACCATCAAATCTCTGCGTCTCATCACCGTCATAAGGGAAGTAAAGTTTAATGTTACAAGATGTGTCGCGTCGTCTACTTCTAGCGCCAAGTGCGGCCGTCTATGTTGACAAGGGCGTCTTTTGGGCGCAGGGAAGTAAGGCGGTGTAGGTATAAAAAACGTATTGTTTAAAAAAGTGGAAAACATTTAAGGGCACATTAAGGGTCCATTTCATGTGAAAACAATCGAAAAAGAAACGTGTTGGGAAAATATCCGAGGGGAAATAAATAATTCTGTGTAATAATGTACGTCATTAACGCGACAAGATAGCGCAAATAATGATGAGCAATCAAAATACATAAATCTGTATAACATAATATCCGTCACTAACGCTGCCAGGACGCTACGCTACACGGCGCCGTTCTCATAACCTTAACTCGCAGCCTAAATTATATTATTATGATATTTCCACATTGCTTCATGTACAAAATGTTATCCACAAACCTTACAGGTTTCTATTATATATATTTTAAATAAATAAAAAATATAGTAAAAATGCATCATTTTGAAAGGGTTATAATAGATAGTTTTATATTATAAACGACGTCGAAATTGACGAACTGTGCAATAATATAATATTAGGGGTGGAGACATGATTGTTATGATATCGCAAACCAACAAGAATAGACACATAAGTATGTGTTGTTGTTTGAAGAAATGTGTTCGAAAGAAAAATAGTAATATAGGTATAATTGGTGTTCAAAAATGCATTTGGCTGGCAGAACGAAAACAGATATTGTTATACACTTGTGCACTTGATGACTTTGTTTTCTCACAGCTAATGGCTATTAATTAATTGTCGACTGCGGCGCCCATCCCAGAAGAGATCTATTAATTATCCAAACAATCTTCAACACAACTTGCATTGCCGCCCTGATGCATTGATGGGTGTCAACATGCTATCGGTCAAAAACAACACGAACACTTTGTACGATTGTTGACAAGCACTTTTAAAAATAATTTAGTGTCGTGTTTGTGCGTGAACGCATTAAATTAAAGGTTGCGAAATATGGAATGAATGAAATGACGAATTAATACATGATTTTTTTTAAAAAAACGACGCTTATATTTGAATGTACTAAAAAGTAAAAAAAGTAACCTATAAAAACCAAGTTTTTACTATATTCCTTTTCTTTGTAAAATATAACAATAATTAAAAACGAAAGAAAGAAGAATTGACGAACTAATACATGATTTTTTTTAAAAAAACGACGCTTATATTTTAATGTACTAAAAAATAAAAAAAGTAACCCATAAAACCCAAGTTTTTACTATACTCCTTTTCTTTGTAAAATATAACAATAATTAAAGACAATTAAAATATATAATATAAGACTAAACTTACAGAAATTTAAATTTAATATATTTCTAAAATGTCAGATGTTTTGAGATGTCAAGATTTTGATAGATTCAATTATACCTTATGAATTTCCAGCGTCAAATGATTTAGTCAGAATCAGATTTGAGTAATGTAGAATTCTTCAAAACTAAGCAGACATCTAAAAGAAATAAATTATATTTCGATTTTTTCCCAAAAAACCCCAATTTTGTTGTCATCTGTGAACCAATTATTTTGTAAATTTTCGAAATTCGTAGTGATGTACCTATTATGCCGACGGAGTAATTCTAATTTAGAAAATATTCCGCGACGTTATCGGGCCGCCGCGCCGTTGCTAATCAGACTTTTCTAATGATTCCAGTTTGAAAAAACCAATAAAATTTCTAAAAATCCGAAATTATACTATAATTATTAATTTTAGGTTCCGTGTCTACCAGATGCGTTAGAATCTCCATACAACTTACTGAGTTGTATGAAAAAACCATTAAAATTTCTAAAAATCTGAAATTATACCATAATTATTTTTTTTTAACGAAAATTTGATAGATCTTCTTGATCGTCGCCACGAGTCTGCTTACCAAGTTTCAGCTCGATTGGATCACGGGAAAAGGGTCAAAAATCGATCCAAAGTTTTTGTTGACGGCAAGCCGGGAAGCAAGCAGACGCCACGAGTTAATATAAAGGGAGTAAAAAAATATTGACGTAGACTACAAAATTCTATTGTTGCTTGTTTCATCTTAACGTTGACCTTACCAAGCGCGTTACGAGTCTTGGATTCAGATTCAGCAAAAACGGTGTATTCTGTTCGGCCATCCTTAGTCCATGGCCAACCACCGAAGTCTTCCTATTTTGAGACATTCATCACTTTAAACTTGGTATGGAGCTCGCTGTTGTAGCGCCTACGCTAAATTTCATTTTACAAAATCGGCTTATAGATACGCCTCGAAATTTTCCTTCCAAATATGTTCAGTGCACGCTCGTCCTTGTTGTTTTCCTTAGTCAAGTTTAGATCATACCGGATCCTACCTTAGTCAAGGTAAGATCCGGTCTGATAAGCGATTGGTGCACTAACATGTTGGTGTTTTTATAATAGAGTCGGAGCGAGCGACCTCCAGACTTACATTATAGTATCAAACCTGAAATATTTTCTGTAAGGTTTGGATACTATGACATTTGAGTTCCGGGGATTTTGGCAGATAACAGGTAATACAGTTACAAAAAAATGTTTATGGCGATCGTCCGGCAGAATGAGCAAATTTCACAATTTTTTCTCATATCTTCTCTTGCGTTTTTTATCATATTTTTGTATGCAAATATATCACGTTGAAATTTTATCATCAGGTTAAATATATTTCAAACACAAATATCTAGTTAAAATAATACAAGCTAAATTATATAATTGATTAATAAATTACCAAAACTTCGATGTTTTAAAAATGAAGAAAATTGCTCCACTTTGTGGGCCTTTTATGACTGAATGGCCTCGTGAGGTATTTTTTCAATAATATTGCAAAATAAGCATTATAAGCAAAATAATTTATTATAATTTTTTATAATTTTATAATATAACCTAAATTTATCATAATTATTGCAAAATCTGTAAGTTTGTTTACTTACAATTTATGTTAAAAAAAACTGTTTATTTATAATATTTTATATTTTGTGTTTTTTTTCAACTCTTTTTAGATAGTTGATAACATTTTTTCTTGAATAAATTAAAGGAATAGACATTATTATTTAAAATTAATACAAAAAAAATCAAAAACTTACTCTAGATTTCAAATTTTAGCTATTTAATCAAGACACTACGTATTGTGTCATAAATATGTGGCGTCTTGATTAAATATCTAAAATCAGGAATATCGACAAGATTTTGATTTTTTTTTGGTTTATTAAAAAATTATAACATCTATTCTTTTGATTATTAAAGTAAAAAAGTTGAAAAAACTAAACAAAAAATATTTTTTTTAAAAAACAGTGTATTTTAAAACATAAATTGTAAGTGAACAATCTTACAGATTTTGTAATAATTTTGAAAAGTTTAGTATAATTGATTACTTTGTAATATTATTGAAAATTTTTGTACTTTGTAATATTTCGTATACTTTATTGTAATACTTTGTAATATTATTGAATAAAAACACATCTCACGACGCCATTTAGTCATAAAAAATCCCACAAAGTGGAGCAATTTTCTTCATTTTTAAAACATCGTAGGTTTGGTAAATTATTAATTAATTATATAATACAGTTTGTGCCATTTTAACAAGATATTCGCATTTAAAATATATGTAACCTGATGAATAAATTAAAAAATGATATATTTTCATACACAATGTGATAAAAAACGCAAGAAAAGATATGAGAAAAAACTGTAAAATTTTCTTACTCTGCCGGACGATCGCCTTAAGTAAACCAATAAAATATAAGGTATCGGGTAATATTGTTAAACAATGGCTCAAGTAAAATATATTAAATTCAGATTTGATACTATAACGTAAATTACATGATATTTATAGAGCAACAAAGCGTCTGGCGGAAGAAATGACCCACGAAAAGCGTCTGGCAATGATTTTAATACGAGTGTATAGAACTGTCCCGTTAAGCATATTAAAAAATCATTTTTCGTTTCTTATTTTCAGGTCTTAATTACTCATTTTTAGGTAGCTGTATTACCTGTGATCTGCCAAAATCCCCCGAACTCAAATGTAATAATATCCAAACCTTCTTAATTTCTATAGACAGTCTGGCGGTCGCTGGCTCTTAGTCTATAATGAAGTCAGTATTTTATAAATTTTTGCCTTACTATGTATCATCATTTAAAAAAATATTATTTTTGCCGTTTGTGCATTATATTTTTAATAATGGCCTGCAAGCGTAAACCAATTAAAAAATATATTATTAATTTACTTTACACTTGCCTAAATACCTACCTACATTTCAGGTGTCCAATAATAATAATAATAATAATTTAATTCGATACTAGAAGATAAGAACAGGGTAGTTAGGTACCACCTATTCTCATTCTTATGACCATTTGGCCCAATTACTGTGGCGAAACACATCATACAAAAAAACTTGATCTTGAGTAAATCCGGAACCGGGAATCTGACCTGGATCCCTCGATAGGAGAAGCCAGTGTCTATTGCTATACAGTGCCACCTAGTGGTTAATAATACATGCTCACATATAGTACAATATGATGTAATTAGTCAATGTACAATTACACGGTGTCGGATAGTGTTAACGGGCTATTCTGAATTCAGGATATATCAAATTGTGAGTGCATTTTTGTCAACACACTAAATATGTTTTGCAAGTTCTGTCATAAAAATATTATATCATTTTGAATAAAAGTTTTAGCATATATGACAGATATGTTCATTAAATAGACAAGACTACCTTCTTTTCAGCGAACGTGTTCAACTTGACTGTCGAATTACCAAAGACGATATCGTCGCTTAACAAGCAAAACCGCGTAAGTACGAATTTGCCAGGATTGAATTTGAATGGCATTCGGAAGGAAAAAATCCCAGCACACGGCGCACACTGGGTCGAAACCGTAATTCCTTATCAATAGTTGTCCTATGATACTTTTTCCTAAACTTTATAGTTTGGGCAAAAAAAAAAAAGTTTTGTATTTTTTGTATGGAGCGGATCAAATAAAATTAAATTTCTGCGAAGTGGTGACTGACCCTGATTTGAAACCTTTTTTTTCTCATATCTTGTCTAGTCTACCATCGTTTGATGCTATTAACGTGTACATAAACTTGCAACTCTACCAGATAAATGGATCGAAAAAATAAAAAAACGTATATATTTATAATATTATTTTTTATTTTTTTAATTTCTTTTATGTCAAACTAAATATGAAATAGTGAGTACAAGTACATTATAACACAAATAATCAACAAAAAACCCAACAAAATTAGACTAAAAACTAACTAAATGAACACCTAATAATACGAAACTTTTTTTTTTGCCCAAACTATAAAGTTTAGGAAAAAGTTTTATAGGACAACTATTGATAAGGTTAATTAGCTCTATCCATCCGCATAAAGAAAGAAGTAAAAAAAGAAAGTTGGTCCCTAAGTCCCTCAAATTACGGTTTCGACCCAGTGTGCGGCGTTTACATGAAAAAAATTATATTCACAAATCACATGAAGTTATGGCAATAGCAGTATCAACGAGTAACTCACTCCGCTACTTGTGTTCAATGTGTTTAAAAAAGGAAATATGAAAGATGACTTTGTTTAAATAAATAAACTAGAATACTTCTCATTAATCGCATTTTTAATCAAAAAATAATTGCAGTGAATTATTTTTGTAAGAGGGAGCATATGATATGGAAATTCGAAATCACAAGTAAAAATATCGCGAATATCCTGGAGCTTTTAAATTCAGTACCTACTTTCAAAATTAAAAAAAAATGTATATTTGCGTATGCATTAACGTTTTTTTAATTACAACATTTTATTAAGCTGTTTCTCAGGGATAGGGACCCACTTCGGGACCAACGATTGCTTTGAAATTTAACAGAGAGACGTATTCCGGATCATAATACAATAATCATTAATAAGATTTTCAAATCACTTTAATTATAAAAAAAAAAAAGTGCTAACGAGTTATTTTAACGGACGTTGTAGATGCTGGTGACATCAGTCAGACATCATTTTAAAAGTGACGTTTGAGTTTTGAGATGAATATCATTTGGAAAAGGAACATGCCTTTCAACAAGTTTTCATTTAGTTTTATTAATTTCAATTAAGTGAGGTAAATTTCGTCACATTAAATCACGTAATCAATTCAAAACCCACGTAGCTGAAATACAAAATTAAATTAAAACTCTTCACATTTTCATTTTTAATAAAAATTAATTGAAACAATTTATTTATATTTATTATACAATACAATTTACAAAAGAATACCATCTACTAATATTAACAGCCAATATTTGAATGCTAAAAACTCAAACGTCACTTTTAAAATAGTACAAACGGACAGACGTCACCGGCATGTATAATGTTCGATACAATAAAGCGGCAGCGTTAAATTAATTTTTTAATGAACGATTTTATTGTATTGTCATCCGGAATATGTCTCTCTATCAAATTTCAGGTCAGGAAGTTGGTAAAATATTGATAACAGGATTTGTCTATATCTCTATCAGACATCTCTGGCAGACAGACAGGTGATGCTAAACAAAATTACTTTTATTATTTTATTTTATAGGTTTTTTTTCTTTCCCCTGTAAGATTGAATCACGCGACTTACGCGGTGATGCTTCTCGAGCGGCGATATCTGGTCAATTATTTCAATGTCACCGTCGTGCCAGCCTTGACGGGCCGCGCCGGTCGCGCGATGAGAGCCGGGCGATCGATCATCGGCCCCTCGGGATCTTCCTAACCCGAGGCGGGCGCCGCGCCAGCTCGACGCGGACCGCGTCACGGCGAGGAAAGCGCGCGACACGCCAGTGAAAACGCAACCCGGCAAAACCGAAAGGGAACGGTGAGGAGATACCGGAATAACTCGTCGGGTTCGCCGACAGGGGTCGACCTCACACCTGACCATAAAGCGCGCCACCTATTGGAAATACGCGAAACAAACAATGAAAATTGGCGATTTATTACGCGTTATTACAGGCGTTACGAAGAGCGCCGACGAGTGGGAGAGTGTGCATTGTGCATGGATCGGAATTTTTCGCCGCGCCAAATGACATTTATGTTTTAGGCCAAGAATGAATTATTATTATTTTTTTATTTTATTTTTTGAAGTATTAGTTCTTTAGGGGCGAAATTTTAGGATGCAACGTAGTGGACGCGCATCATGCAACTGGAATATTTTCACACCATGAAGTCATGACTCACAAATCAAAAGCTAAGACGGCGGTTTTCCAAGTGATATTTAACCAACAGCAATTATTATAATTGACAGAATCAAGTTTATAAAAGGTAAAATGAAATTTGCTGATGCTCTTCAGTTTTCAACTTTATCCGCCATATATTTTTCAACCTTGAGGTGTGTACCTTGAGTTGGAACATAGCTGTAAATAAGGCGCATTTGAATTTTTAAGTTCAGAATGTCGTATTGTATATCCTTGGTTTTAACTATTTATCAAAATATCTCTTTGTGATATACATAGTTTTTTTTTGTATTTATACATTCCATTTATGATATCGTATACAAATATTTTTCATTATTGTTTTATGATAAGAGAAAAAAAAATCTGGAAGGCGGTGAAGACATGTCGATGTGAGGCGAAAAACAATAGTATTAAAGCTATTAAGTCAGTGAATGGAGAAGTGATAATGGATGGGGATGGAGTAAAAGATAGATGGATGAAATATTTGAAATATTTTCAGGAAACATATGAGAGCGAGGAGGCTGTAATAGAGGAATCTGTCGAGATACTTACAGAAAGAAGTATGAATGACGAAAATGAAGTCTGCGAGATAAGTATGGAAGAAATAAAGTATGCAATAAAATATATGAAGAATGGTAAGGTTGTAGGGTATGATAACCTTGCTGCCAAATATATCAAGGCTGGTGGCCCATTAGTAATTTCGTGGCTTCATACTCTATTTAATCAATGTTTGAAGGAGAGCCACACCCCTTTGGATTGGAGAAGAACAGTTATCATACCTCTCTACAAAAGTAAAGCGTCGAGAATGGAATGCGGGTTTTACAGGGCAATCAGCCTTTTAAGCTCGGTTGGAAAACTTTATGGAAGAATTTTGATAGAAAGAGTAAGGTCGATGACGAAAGAAAAGGTATGGGGCCACGAGTGTTGACGGAATTTTTTTTAGCGAAAAACCAAATATTTTTTGTATTTATAGAGTTGTAAGAGAAAGGTTATGGAAGGTACCTCTGGTTACAAGGTGAACAGTAAACTTATACACACAGTTGCATCCCTTTACGAGGGGAGTACTGCGTGTGTAAGAATCAATGGATCATTCACACCATGGTTTGATATAACAAAAGGTGTCAAACAAGGTTGCGTATAGTCTCCATGGCTGTTCAACTCGTATATGGATAATTGTGTGAAACAACTGGAATATATGAATGTAGGAGCGAAAATGAGTAATTTGTTTGTATGCTGTTTACTGTACGCGGATGATGCAGTATTAATGGCAAATAGCGAACAAGACTTACAAAGTCTAGTAAGCAGGATGTATAATGTATGCAAGACCTTATTATGAATGTAAACAATTCAAAAGTGATGGTATTCGAAAAGGAGGAGAGTAAGACCACGTGTAAAATACTAGTAGGCAATGAATGTTTGGAACATGTAGATGAGTTTATGTTATATATATTATGGGAAGTATACTCGATAGAAGAGGGAATGTTGAGAAAGATATCGAGAGGAGAGTGACTGCGGGGAATAGGGTGAATAATTTCTAATAGAAATATGTCTGCCGAGGCAAGACTAGGAGGTCTGGTACCGACACTGATGTATGGAAGTGAAGCCTAGAGCTGGCAAAAGAGTAACGAAAGTAGATTGAGTGCAGTGGAGATGAGATTCCTTAGACGTATGTGTGGAAAATCCATGTATGATAGAGTATAGAATGCATTTCCCGAAGACGTCGGCGGGCTGAGCCCGTCTGGGGAACTTGGATTTATTGGAATCGAGCTCTCGGTCGACGAGTTTTTTTTTGCGAAAAACGAAAACAACCACAATGACCGTGCATACTGACAAAGGTGTCAAAATTATTATCGACGTGCGAAAGTTCAGTTCGATTGGATGACGGGAAGTGTGTTAATTTTCACTTCCAAGACATTTCTGCACACACGTACATACGGCGGCGAAACTAATACAAAAATTTTTAAAACGCGTCGCCGACCGTTTTGTCGTCGAATTTAGTTGTAAAATAGGTCATCATGAAAAGCTATTTTATTTTAACGAGATAATATATGGTCTATGTCTACCCTGAAAGTCCATTCTAAATACTAGTGAAAGAATTTTTGAAATCGGATGAGTAGTTTCTGAGATTACCGTCGACATCAGAATTTACAAACTTTACCTCTTTATATATTAGTATAGATATAAACGTATTTTTAATTTCAATCATTTGTTTTGTTTGATATTTTCCTTTATTTTGTCAAAACATTTTTTTAATACTCGAGTACCAAAATATAAAATCATAACTAAACTAAGCAGAGATGAGATAGTTTATGTTTTCCCACCAATTAAATGAGCAGATACAATCATGTTTCGCTAACCGTCTATTTAAATTTGGAACCATTCCGTGATAATAAACAAAACAAATATTTTTGCTCCACCCGAGATGTTTTCTCGCAGCGTGTCTGCACGTACGTACATATATTTCCAACACGTTCCACCACGGGTCGTTTGGCTAAAATTTCCCAGCTCGTAAATCACGAGCGAACATTTGGCGACTTCTTTATTGTTGTTCGCGATTAAAGCTATTATACACTTTGATTAATTCTGTCACCCGTGACGTCACCGGGAGCGGGATTGAACGCGGGACAACATACGGCAAAACACGTCTAATGAGTTTGGTGTATTCCATCGATTCCTGCCAACTCCCAGATTCTTCCAATATAAATAGTTGACGTGTCTGGGGACGTTGGCGAGTATAAATATTGGGTTGGTAGAAAAACACTTGCGGTTTTTGTTTCCTAAGCCTAACGAGCTTTGAAAGCGTCATTTCATCGAGTTTATGATATTATCATTTTGCATATAAAGTGCATTTTATCGGTTTTATTATTAATGTTACATGAAATATTGCGTAGATATGTTAAAAAGTGTTGAATTTCGAGTAAATGTACACATACATTATCAAAATTTACACTTTGTAACATATATAAGATATGTAGGTTGTAACAGAGACAGACCAAAATACTTTACAGGTAACTTCCAGTCTAAATTATGGGTTGAAAATATTCAAAAATTAACTTATATCCAAAGTTAGAAATTTATTCGCTTTAATGAAAGTCAAATAAAATTATTAAAACCTTGTAAATACATTCTGGTTCAAATTTCTGCAGGGCTATAATTATTTTATTTCACTTGTATCAAAGCAAATGAATTTTTAATATTCGATATAAATTGCTTTCAAGATAGTTTAATGTTTCACAGAAGACAAGTCAGAAATATTGAAAAAATGCAAACTTTGAATTATCTTATTCTCACAACTATTGATATTAGGACATTGTTGTATGAAAGTTTTCGATTCATAATTAAGATAGGAATTTACCTGTTAAGTATAGTACACTAGCTTTGTTACATCCTGTACACAAGAGGAATTTTTTATGAGTTAACAGGTAGACATGAACTAACGGATATTTCCCGGTTCGCATTTTGGTTGTAAATTTTGAAACAATTATGAAAAGGTCAAAAACTAAATACTCTTACAAATTGTTATGTTTTAGTAAATAAGTCGCGCTTTGTTACAAAATGACGCTTTTTCTCGGTTCGGAACGAACTCGAAAAAAATTAAAAATACGTGTATTGCACAAAATATGTTTTGTTACTGAGGGCTATAATTATTACGCAAGAATAAATACTTTAACTGGATTATAAATGCGTCTTGAATATACCCGAAGGAGGACATACTTCTACTGCACCCCGGTCCCCTCGCCTAAAGAAGGGGTTTAGTTCAACGCTGTACAATGTTATACTCTGCGGTGCCGCTCGAAAACAAAAAAAGATTGTTCGACGTAGCGGGTGCCCGCTGGGCTATAAAAGAGTGTCTCGTTCACCGTAGGGGAGAGTGTATGAAAAAATCAGTTTTTCAAAGTGGACAAAAAACAAATTTTTACTTATTGATTTAAATAAAAAGTATTATTTGTATTACTTAGTTTATAAGTAAATATCAAACAATTGAAAAAGTTAAAGAATAAATGCTACTCGTACCCGGTGTTGCACGAGCTAAGGATTAAGTTGAAAATAAATTTGTAGGGGGAAACAAAGGTTCGATTCGGACGGTATGGATTTGCATCGAAAATATATCAGCAGGGAGAGGGGAAGGGTAAAAATGAAGGGAGGAAACGTCAGCTATTCTACCCGCCGGGTTCTAAAGAATAAGTTCCCAAATTTTAAGTCCGATCGGTCAAACGGTAGAGATTTGCATCGAAAATATATCAGGGGAGGGGAAGGGGTAAAAGAATAGGGGGAAATGTCGCCTATGTTACCCGCCGAGTCCTAAAGTATGAGTTTCCAAATTTTGAGTCCGATCGGTCGAACGTTACAGAATTTCATCAAAAATATATTAGGGGGAGGGGAAGGGGTAAAAAAATAGTAGAGAAAATGTTGCCTATATTACCCGCCGAGTCCTAAAGATAAGTTTCCAAATTTTGAGTCCGATCGGTCGAACGTTACAGATTTTCATCAAAAATAAATCAGGGGTAAAAGAATAGGGGGGGAAATATTGCCTATGTTACCCGCCGAGTCCTAAAGAATAAGTTTTCAAATTTTGAGTCCGATCGGTCAAGCGGTACAGATTTGCATCGAAAATTTGTCAGGGAGAGGGGAAGGGGTATGAGAATAGGGGGGAAATGTCGCCTATGTTACCGTCGGGTACTAAAGCATAAGTATGCAAAATTTGAATCGAATCGGATAAACGGTGTAGATTTGTATAGAGAACAGGCAGACAGACATGGAGTTTTATAGGTATAGGTATTAACTTATTAATATATAAAGACAAAATAAATGTAAAAAACTGTATAAAATAAAAAACACTTTTGAAGAAGTCGATTAGTCCTTTCTGTCCACAAGACTCGTGCGCTCATCTGACTGTTGAGACATCTTTGCCTTCTTCACAATCTCTGCCAAATATGCTCTTGAGATACCGAGATTTATCGAGAGTTTGTATTCAATGATTTTTTTGACAGTTTCCTCCATTATAGCAGCGGTGAGCCCTTGCCGCTCAACTGATCTGGATGCCAATGACACGTTTCTTATAGTCTAGCAGAACTAAAAGCTTGAAAACTACGAATTAAAATAAATTATAAATATGAGCGTATTGAACGAGCCGGCTCTTTTATAACCTTTAAGGGTGGCTTTTTCAAAACATTGTCTAATTTGAAATTAGACTTCAAAATGATGATATTCAAATTAATTATTACGATGTAATTATTTATTTAAAAGTATATCAAATGTAAGTAAAGTAACGCAACAATTTCTGTCAACGGTTAATCGATTAGCTTTTATTGCAATAAAAAAATATATAAATGCATACATTTCGTACTCACATTTTTCGATGTAGTTAGTGTAACTTCGCGTTGTTTTATTAGAAATGTCAATGGTCTCTGAGTGACAACTGTCTGGTGTTGCCGCATATGCGATACAACAAAGTTACGTATTATTTTCGATAAGATATTTAGAACAATGACAAAATCTTGTAGGCTCTTTCATAAACTGGCTTTTTCATATATATTCTCCCCTACTCACCAAAAACATTTTCCCTTTTTTAAGCACTTCAAAAATTTCTTACCGATTTTATCAATTTCACAATCCTGAAATTTTACGCCACCGTGATAAATAAACATGTAATTAATTGGCAAAAATGTGTCGATCTAGTGGTGCGATTAATAATGTTAATTATCAGCTGAGGAAAATTTTTATGAAATTGAAAGTCACAAACCGCAATTACTTTCTTGCCAACCCAATAACAATGCACATTTTTCTGTTCGCTGTTCGCCTTATCTCGGTGAGGCGATGCGCGAACGGCAGATTAGCGCGCTAGATCGACCACGGTGTTTACATTAGCAGGGAATGCAATCACACTGAAAATGCAATTAATGTTTGGGTGATTTTCCACCGCATATGGATCAAAAGCTACGGAAAATACATACTAAAGACAAGATAACAATGTTTTTTGCCATGTAATTAGATTGATGTCGTAAAATGCAGGCAACGGTGTGTGATTTCGGTGATGATTCCAAAATAAAATACGTAAAGGGTAAGTAATACAACAAGTAAATAAATAAAAATTGACGACATGCTTTCATACGCTTTTTTGCGTACATTCATAGGCCGGCGCCACGCTAGGCCGTCTCTTCGGTCGCAGAACGCCGCTACATTTCCATTCATACAATATACGCTTATCAAACACACTACGCAGTTGATCAATTTGCTTTGCCGATTTGACGCGACGGAAAAGACGCAGCGGAACATTCGCGTAGTGTGACGTTGTTTTAAAGCTTAAAACAATTTTTCGAACGGCACGTTCTTCAGCTGTTTCTGCGACTCGTGCTTGCGAGTGACGTGATTATTAATTTTAATCGAAATAGTCACCAAATCATGTCGAAAATAATAATGTATAGTCTCCACTTTACGTAAATGTTGCAAGTTTCAGAGCTCTAGCTAGTCGGGAAGTTGGTGAGAAATCAGTTACAAGATTCCACTACAACAAACAAACAGACAAAGAGAGTTAAATAAGGGCATGCAATAAGGATTTAGACTGTATGCAGATTTTGGTCCTTAAAGGTTACTCTAATTCCAACATTTCATCAGCATGTCAACTGGCGTATTCAGAAAACCTATACCTGTGCAGCAACATTTTTTACATTTACACATTTTTCTTCCGTCTATTGATTTTGATTGTATAAAACTAACCCATAAAAATCAAGTTTTTATTATACTCCCTTTCTCATTGAGTCAGGTTTCGTGCCTAATACACGCGTCGAGGTCATTACTCATTTGTATTGATTCCAATTTGAAAAAAACATTAAAATTTCGAAAAATCCAAAATAATACTTTAATTATTAATTTTTATAAACGAAAATTTGTTAGATCATTTTTATCGTCGCCACGAGTCTGTCTGCAAAGTTTCAGCTCGATTGGGTCACGGGACAACAAACCACAGACGCTACGAGTTAAAAGAAAGGGAGTAAAAAGTGTGCAAGTTTACTATTTAGTATCTACTCTAAATACTCTAGTAATTTACTCATATGTGATTTAGATCAGCGATATTTTACAGAAAAATATTTTGACAGGTTCGAAATGTGTTTAGTTTAAAATGATTTAAACAACCTTGCCGTTTTCGATACGCTTGTTTCACAAAGGCACATTTATATATTTATTACATTTGTTAATTATTTTTATTTTAAATTTTAAAGAGCATTAAAATTTTGAAAACATACAGTTAAAATACTTAACAATGCGAAATTAGTTTTCAAATTTCTTACAAATGCCATTTACGTTTGTTTAATATAATAATTAAATCATAATTTATAGAAATAACTTTCTATCCACCACTTTTTATTGAAAAAAAAGTGGTGTATACAAAGTTAATTTCATTATAATTATATGTCACCAATCAATTATAATGTCACCACAAATTAATTTCGCTGTGTTTGAAGAAGAAATAATAAAATCCTTTATGAGTGTCGCAATAAAGCATTATATTTGCTAAAATAGTACTATGCAGGAATATAGAATACATACAGGTACATATTATAGGTATTCTTGGCAAGTATAAATGCACATAAGCTTAATAAAAAACTAGATTTTCGTAGGTGTAGTAGTTTTTTGTTTAAATAATCTAAATGTACATCTTTTGGTGCTTGACTTTGATACAATATTGTAAGATTATTTTAAGTATATTTTTAATTTATATTTATAATTCTCGGATATGACCACTTATCTATATCTAGCCATAGAACACGTTGTTATCCGTCAGTAAAATGTATGTTTGTGTAAACTAAATTATGAAAATGCTGGTATATTTTGTGGTGACACGAAAACATAGTGTGCTCGCTATACGAGTATGCCTGAATTAATAATTTAAAATAATGTCCTCCTATGCCTGAAGAACGGGTACATGCAGATATTTTAATCATTTACGTCATATTACGTTTGTTAAATTATTTGCGCGAAGGCAAATAATTTTATCAACGCTATCTGTTATTAAAGCAATTTTCAAATTTCAAAACACGCAATAAACCGCTGAAACTATATCGTAAATATATCGTTACTTATTTTAACCCGTCAAAAATGACGGTACTTTTAAACGCCGGTTCCTAAATAATTAACTTATTTATAGCCGAAATCCATGAAATAGTAATAACGACTTTTATCAGAATATTTGAACATTTTTTTATATTTCACCTGCCGGCAGTTAATGGTACTATTTTAAACCCTGGAAATTGTGCTGGGCGGAACATTAAATGGTTCGCGTCTTTGCTAAGTCCTATATGTACCTACTATATTTTTTTACCGGTCACGCAGTTGCAACATTGCTAATTCGCGGGCGGTTCGGATTCGCTGGTCCGGGGTTCAAGCCTCATCTCTGGCCGTTTAACTTCGTTTAACTTTTTAGTCACGAATTCAAATGAAATTACGGACATTACCCGATGTTACGGACAGACAGACAGACGGATAGATGGACAGACGAACAGACAACGTAATTATTATGTTTGATAGGTATTATTCCGTTCAACTCGACGGTTATTGTAGTTACATTACAGTTCACAGTTCATAAAGTATTTTAAACACGTTTTTAACATGTCATGTCAATTAATTAATAATTTTTATTTACATAATATATATGTATTATGAAAAATATAAATTAAATCTGTAATTGTAATGAAAGGGATAATTAAATTAAATATAATTATAATCGTTAAGTTCAAAGGTGTAACAAAAATAATTTGGGTTTTCGACTTACGGTAGATACTATATTTAAAAAAAGTAACCCATAAAAACGAAGTTTTTTACAATACTCCCTTTCTCATTTTCGGGTTTCGTGTCTACCTTATGCGTCGGAATCTCCATACGACTTGTATGAAAAAACCATTAAAATTTTGAAAAATCCAAAATAATACTATAATTATTATTATTTTTTAACGAAAATTTGATAGATCTTCTTGATCGTCGCCATGAGTCTGCTTGTTTCAGCTCGATTGGATCACGGGAAAAGGGTCAAAAATCGATCCAAATTTTTTGTTGACGACAAGCAAGCAGACGCCACGAGTTAATATAAAGGGAGTAAAAATGAAATAATATTCAATTAATTTTGAAGCATTAGAATTTTTTTGTATATACATACAGATAAAACTTGAAATAGTTGAATTTTTTATAGATAAAAAATCACTAATGTTGTCGGTTTTTAATTACAATTTGTTTTTATCCATTGATATTCGAATAAATTTGATTCGAATGAATGATCTTGAGCATATAAAAATGAATTTTTATATGCTCAAGATTAAACTATTCAAGGCAGTTAAAATAAAATACATTACAGCGTACAAAAATATATATTCTCCTTGTTTAATGTCTAGAAGGTAGTAAATCGTACCTTAAAAACAAAAACAAACAAGTGAATGTAAAATCCCGTTGTTCAAAAGAACATTTTACATAAATATGTGAAAAAATCAGTACAAAGTCAGCATTGCAATAACGTAGTGAGGGATTTATGCGGAAGTTTTCATATTCATATTGTAATTCACAACAGAAAAATTGTAAATTTCGTATTGTGTTATTTTTTAACGTAACGAAATACTAATTTTGAATAAAATTAAAAGAAAATACCGGATGCTTTGCCGAGTGAATCTGCTGCGAGAGCACCGGCTCAGTTCGTGAAATTTTCTGTCCTCGAATTTAACGCGAGAGGTAATTTTTCCATTTTTTCCCTGTAAAAATCATGATTCGAGCTAATACGCGGCTAATTATGTAAAATTCAAACTTGAAAACTATTACTAAATAGATAAATATAGCAAATATTTTAGATAAATCGAGGACACGTTATTCGGCCTTGACTTAGCGCCGGTGACCACCTGACGGACCGCTCCCAGCTCCCAGCAGACTCCGCGGGCTCAGATGGTCTGGTCCACCAGCACGCGTAGCAATGACCTACATGTCTCCAAACTATGTGCCAAAATATTTTGGCAGAATCATAAGCGATAAGGAGATAGTGCTCGATTGATTTATTACAGGGATTTAATTCGGCTAGAATACTGAAAGGCAACTGCACAATTTTTCTGCGATTAAATATGTGGCCCAGATTATCTGACAGCTTTTTCTTCTTCTTCTTCAATGCTCCTGCAGCCCGAGTCTACCCTCGACTTCCTGAATCTATCGAGTCCACGTGCTCCGGGTCTCGGCGCCTGTCTTCCAATACAGAATCTGTTGTTCTTGGTTCTTGCATCCTTCTTCACGCTGTCTTCCCGAAGGAGTCAGGGTCTTCCCACTCTTCTCCCACCAGTTGCGTGTCCGTTAAGAATTCTTTTTGTGAGTCATTTTTCCTTCATCCACTGAACGCGATCCACAATATTATCGCTGTAGTTTCAATCTTTGTATCTTTTTGTAATTGTATCTTGTACTTCAATCAAAATTTCCGCATCTCACTGTCCAGCATCTCTCCCAATCGTGACGCTCCATTCTCGTACATCGATATAATACGGACTATAATTTTATACATATGGTTATGACTTATAAACGTTTCGTTATTTTAGTATTGATAGTACTGCGAAGAAGGTTGTGTTGGCTTGATTCATAAATAAGTTCCGTTTTGCATTAAAAAAAAAATTATATTAAGTACCACTTACAACTCGCAATAACAGACATTCACCTACTTTTCATCTCCCCTTTTGTAAGACCAACTCAAAACAAAACTCCTTTATGTACAGATCCACAAATTCATTTAACACAAACTATCACCACATTGACATTTTCAACGCAACAATAAGAAACATAAAACAAACAATATCTACACTACCGCACCCAAACTAATTTGTACATTATATCTTCCCTTCTACTCCCGTCCCACATTCCCCTCCACCCTCTCCACTCGCTATTAAAGTAAGTTAAAGTAAATTTTTATATTCAGTGGAAAATTTGTAATTGGCATAATTGTAAAAACCATTATTTCATATTTTTAAGATTGTTGTTTTGCTGTTAATTTTCCCAAAACAAAATAAATAAATAGATAAACTTGTTTCAATTCAGGAAATTTATTCTTTCCAATCCTTCTACCTATACAAGTTTTCGTCGAAGAATCGAACAATTTTTGTGCGTCATCCTCTTCAGTGGTTTCAACGTGTACAAATCTATTGAAGTAAAGGAGACTGAAAAATATAGATATCATAAAACCGACTATGAAGTTACTCTGACCATCGGTTATTTAATTGTGAACATACGGTTTAGAGCACATTTGAAAAAAATAGTTTGAAATAAGAAACAGACATCCTTACATACTAAATATTATCACAAAAATTGTCAAGAATGCAATTAAAATAACAATCACAAAGGCAGTATACATTTTTAAAAACTCGACAGAATATAAAAACATTAAATAAAAGGTACACGGAAAATTAATCAAATAACACATTATATGATGCGAAAAAGTTAACAAACCTGTAAACGAAAAAATATATTACACGGTAAAATATGAGCAGATGTAAGACATCTTTTCATTTAAGAAAGACAATCACAACAACCGGTCCAGGTCCGACAGATGCCAAACGGCAGTACACAAGTATAAACACGTACCACGCCGGAGCTCAAAAGAGTTCTTTTTATATAAGAAAGGCAATCGAATTAGTGGTTTTACGCGTATAAACACCAACACAACGAAAAGATGTGCTTCGTACGCACGGTTTACACATACTAGTTCGATTGTCTTTCTTAAATGGAAGAGGTCTACCTATAATAACTACAATTGCCTCAAAATCGATTAAACGTTTCTGTCGAAAGTAGTCACTTGAAAGAAAGTAGAAATATTGTGGCGATGTTGAGCTTTTATATCGTTTGTTTGGGATTTTGGATTTAATAATTATATGTTTATTTATTCAATATACGGCACATAAGTACCTTTTACATAATAATATAGGTATATAAAAAATCCAAAGAATAGAACAGCAAAAAATTACAGAAATGACGTAGTATAGATAGTTGTTTAAAGATATAACATTAATTTAGAAAAAGGAGGTGTGAAGTATATAAGATAAAACATAACTTAGAAAAAGGAGATATGAAATACATACAAGCTTATACAAATAGGTATATTAATTTGTTTGTGACTTTGCATTCTGAATTCAGGACGGCAGGGTGTCGAGCTTTTAATAGCGAATCTTTATATTGTGCTAAACTGGAATTAAAAATATCAGACATGTGCGCATAGGTGTTACCTAGCCTGTGTAGTCTTGGTACAGTAGCCGGCAAACATCTTGAAAATTTTCGGCGTAGTGGGGGGAATTTTGCGCATGCTCTACCAAAGACACTGAAATTTTGTCTTCTGCGCATTCCCCCACTACGCCAAAAAATTTCAAGAAGTTTGCCGGCAACTGTACAAGAGAGTTAAAATGTGAGTCAAGTGATTAGATTACAAAACTAATATAGCTTCGTTATTAACGAACGTCCAATTATCTTCTTTAAGAAAAATATATCTGGTTCTTACAGAAGAAATAATAAGTTATTTACTTATTTATGAATCAACCCATTATTTCCTGCGGAAATCCTAGTCCTAACTTTTATAAACTTTATTATCTTTGACCAAAGTGGGCGTAGAAATGTGAAAGACGTCTAATAAACAAACAAAGAAACAAAATAAAACGCGACCGTAGCAATTAAAAACTTAATCAAACTTTCCTATTTAATTCAGTTTTACGTTGTATCTGTCGTAAAAACATAATCCACCGTCGTTAGCGATGAAGATATAAAACTATATGATTTTTCGTGAAAGTGTAAACCGGCGAAAGCATCACGCGATGGTGAAAAAAAAATATACTGAAGTTGTCTGCCGACACGAAGAAGTTTTCCTTAATGTTGCCGATGAAAGTCGTTACCGTAAATAAACTTCCCCTAAACTTGAAATATTTCGGGAATTGGCCATTCGAGTCGAGCACTATCAGACGGCAGTTCGTGCGCCGTCACACAACGTCGCTACGTCCCAGACCGCATTTTGGCCGTAATGTCGGCATGGTCCGTACGGGCGCAGTACGATTTTTATTTAATATATGCACACGTTTTAAACATTTCTGCAATGCAGATGGGTGAATAATGGCGGATGGATAAATAAATTGCGCTGCGGGACAACGGGGGATCGTTCGCGGCGCCGGCGGAGCCAGGCAAACTTTTTATTGTGCACCTAATCTTTCAGTAGGCACAGCGTGATTGAGGAATTAGGCAGATAGGCAGCTAGGTTTCGACAACGAGGGACGGGGATTCGATGGACGATTTAGTTTGAAAATGTCAAAAATTAAAATTTAATAGTAATGTGACACACGATTTTTCAGAAACCGCAATTTTCGATCTAAAATAATTATTGAAAATCGCGGATAACCAGGATTTTCGGTTTTTTAAACTTGGGTAAAAAAGAATATCTATAGAGGAAGAATGGGTGGAATATAATATATTTAATTGAAATAAAAAGTAAGGAAACCATTTTTATGTTAACTCAATCATTTAAAAAGAAAAAAAAAACGTGAAATTATTTTTTATTTAAACTTAATTAATAAAAAAACTAACCCATAAAAACCAAGTTTTTATTTTACTCCCTTTCTTTGTAAATTACGTTTACCATCATGTAATAATTGATTGACTGAAAATGAAACATGTCTAGACAAATATCTATGTCAAAAATCTCTTAAAGTATCTCTTTATTATTTGATTTCTTCCCAAAAAACCGAAGTGTGTTGTCATCTGCGAACCAATTGTCATAAAATTTCGAAATTCGTAATGGAGTACCTATTATACCTACCGACGGAGTAATTCAAATTTTAAATATTCCGTGGCGTTACCGGGCCGCCGGCGCCGTTGGTAGTAATCAAACTTTTGTAATGATTCCAATTTGAATTAAAATTTCTAAAAATCCAATATTATACTATAATTATTATTTATATAAATATTTTCTTTATTAATATAATTAATTAATTATTATATTATTAATTAATTAATTATTATATATAATTATTATTTTTTAACGAAAATTTCATAGATTTTCTTGATCGTCGCCACGAGTCTGCTTGCAAAGTTTCAGCTCGATTGGATCACGGGAAAAGGGTCAAAAATCGATCCAAAGTTTTTTCGACGGCAAGCAAGCAAGCAGACGTCACGAGTTAATATAAAGGGAGTAAATATAAGAAACACTGAACCATGTATTAATGTTTATAATTTCATCGTGGACGTCATTTCGTACCAAAATTGGCACATAGGGAAAAACTCGTTTTAACATATTATATAGAGTCGATTTTATTGGAGAAAGCGCTTGATCCTATCACAGGTTTTATTAAATAGCGCAAATTACTGCTTCATCATCATGCTGCTACGTTAATCACTTCTATTATATCGTCCTTCAGTGAGAACACTGGCCTCTCCCCCAATGGTTCTTCATTCACACAAAATATATTTTCAATTTATTTTTTATTTTCAATTTGACATTTCTTAATTAACTTTATTATACCGAATTAAATTTAATGTTACTCTGTGACAAAAATGATTATGGTATGTATATATATGATACTACGATAAAAAAAACAATAATGATTAAAATAATCGCAGTAAAAAAAGTATGAAAGTTAACATTTTTCTTTACAATCAATGAAGTATTATCTTTACATAAAGATGTGAACACAGACGAGGTGCCACATCAAAATTAACTAATTCATTTTAAACTAAGCTTAACAATTGTGCTATGAAAATAGCACTATCTTGCTAGTCTTTTAGAATGGGGTTCCAACCAGCAATCACTGGATCACTAGGCAACTGTCTTAACCATTAAATCAACAACATACTCATAAGTATTATAATTAAAATCCCAACAAATAATCATCTTAGATAAAAAAAATGTAAAACGTGTAGTTTAACACTACATTCGTTTAAAAAGCTAGCAAAAAATATTATCATATTATTTACAAAATTTATTTTCACATTATTCTTTCTTGTCTTGGGTAATGTCAAAATATTCCATGTTTCCCTGTAAATAATTTCTCTTTGCAACAATAAATAAAAATTAGCACATTTCAAAATATTGGAAAAATGTTTGCTTTGCGGTTTTTGGCATGAAATAAAGATATCGTAAATAGTAAAAGGCTACGTACCACTCACAGCATTGTTCGACGATTTGGGGGATTTTTTTACCAAAGCCAATAACCGCCTTGTCACGCCATAAGAGAATACATATAGGTAGGTACGCTCTTTACGTTAGACATTATGTAGGTTAGTAGGCGACTTCCTTTATAGTTAGTTGCCAAAGGTTTTTTACATCCGTCTGGTGTTCAGAATTCTGAATGATTAATTCTTCAAATAATTCAAACCCCAATATAAAATTCAAAGAAACACGAATCAACATAACATTTTGCGACACACATACACACATTAGAAAAAGTCCAATTAAAATTTCTAAGATACGTGATTTACAGGTTAAGAATTCTGATCGAACACATCAATTATAATCAACTTCATATCAGACAGGTCTAATTAAACTTAGCGACAGACGCATTATTGCTGATATCTATACAAAATAATTCATTCTTATAACTTGGATTCTCCGGAACTCTTATCGTCCATATCTTTTCACATATCGGCCAGAAATACCCGTTCAGAAGCATTCTTTCACTGCAACAAAAGCAACACATCTCACCAAAAATACTCCACGATCAACAGACTTTCCATCCTAGGAAACGAGTATGCACAAATTGCAGATATTCTCAACATTAACTCAAATCGTTACCGAAATCTCCTTAACGAACACTTTACCGTTAATTTATTTGACTAAACTTTATTAATTCATATATGAATACATGTCTTTGTTCTTAATGATATACACTTTACAATTGTCTTTACTTAATTTGTGATTTATGTACTTGTACAGATAGATATTGTGTTATAAATTTCATATGTATGTATGTATGTATGTATATGTATACATTTTTAAACGATCATGTAGATAAGCAGATATTATTCACATTTATAATTTATAAATGTGAATAATATCTGTATATATAAATAAATATATATATAGATATATATATATATATAATATATATATATATATATATATATATATATATAATATATAGATATAGATTTAGTGCAATATCATACTAGTTATAAAAAAGTTTCTTATTTTATTGTAATAGGTGTAAACCGTAGAAATAAAATTAATAAGTAACGTCAACGGTCACTTACATTATATATTTAATATTTTGGATCCAAAATATGCATTTGACAAGTTATTTATAGTAATCTCTATTTATGGGGAAAATGACAAGAGATTAAACCAAAATCAGGTAGGTTCCTCTATGTGTGAAAGGAAAAGCTTTGAAAATCTTTAAGACTAATATAAAGAACCATAAAAATTGAAATTTAAAATGTAATATCTAAACTCTTTATTATTATTTTGTACTTTGCTTTTGTAGACAATATCAGGAGAAAAAATTTGATTAATTTGATCAAAAATGATTTGACAGTTTCTTCTCTATTCCGGCCGAATTTAAACTCATCACAAAATGGCAAAATAAAGTCGTAGCTATGTTAAAAAGTCCCTTCCAACATTGGCTGCAGGAATCAGAGTAGATGAAGATTTCAACTGAGTCTCAAAAAATGATGTTCCGAATTTTTTAAACATCCGCCATTTTGAAACAAGATGATGGGTGACGAACGAACTTGGCCGAGATATTTACGAGGTCAATTTTGCAGACAAGTTTAATCGAAATCTATGAGAGTTATCGCGCCCGTGAAATTCGAAGTAACCGATATATTTGCGAGGTCTGACAATTTTTCATAAATTTGTAAAGAGCACGTTAATATTTTATTAAATTGATGAATTTTGTATCGATAATTTGTTCCCGAAGTAGAAACCATTCTTGCTTTCTATATCTATTTGGAGGTAATGATACCGCTACCAGCGCTTGGGAAGCGTGCCCGGCATGAACAGTTTGTTAAGGATTCTTTTAGATAAATTTGCCAAGTCTGATCTCCTCTGACTTCTTTTTATTCGCAGAAATCAACATCAACAAGACTGACATGAATAAAAAAAAAGATGCTGGGGCTCACTAGCGGAGGTGGAACGGATTCCGACGCGTGCTCAAAACAGCTTCGCGGAGAATCCAGCGAGTGAAAACAACATTGGACCAAGCGCATTTCTTAGCGAGTCTTCGTATTGAAATTTTAACGAGTATGTTTTGATCATGTGATATGTTTGAGCAAAGAGAGGACGGCCATACTATGCGTATGTGGCCAGTGTTGAAGACAACAGGAACTGAGGACCTTCGCGAAAGACTTGACATGCTCAGATAAATCAAATATTGGAGGACGGCCCTGTTGAAATCTCCAACAAGCGAAGATGATAAACATGAGGCAATTGTGAAGAGTATGGCGTTCTATTCCCTCTGCCTATCTTTGCGAAAAACGCGGTAGATTAGTTAGGCTCAAGGATCTCCTGGTCAACATCGGAAAATGGGCACTGAAAGCCTTTGACCTTCTGCAATAGGTAGTTGCTATGTCGAAATCTACCTAAAAAAACTGTGAAGAGTGACGTAGATAGTTAAAAAAATGTTTCATTTAACGGCGTCGCTTTTCGCGGAGCGTGATATTTTATTTACAAAACGTGTTCCGTTTTGTCATAAAATATAGAAACTTTTACCAGAATTCAATAATAATGTATGTAGTGACATGAACTCGAGGGACAGAAGTTTGTTGAATAACTTTAAGGGTATTTTCTTGCAGTGGGCAGAGCGACACACGCAACATTGGTGCCTGCCGGTTTGGCGCTCGCCCTCACGCGAGCCCCCGAGGTGTAACCTCAAATGTAACCTAAATAATTCTTCCGTGAATTTGCCGTCTTTATATACAACATGCACTATTCGTGTCATGCCATATTTTAAATTTTTCGAGGGTGATTTATATACGACGGTAAAAACATTTTATTATTTCATTTTAATATTTTTTTTATTTACACTAGAGAGAGATGGCACTAAACCGAGATGAAGGAAGACTCTTGAGGAGGCCAAGACCCACCAGGGGTTGTAGTGCCAAGAGTGATGATGATGATGACGTGTGTACGTTAACGATTTAATACATTTGTATCCTGACGAAGGGGTCATGGGCTCTGAAACATGTTGATATTTTTCAATACAGAAAGCTTTCAATACAAAAATTTTTCAATATAAAATGTGGTGAAAACAAATTTCATTTTTACTCTCTTTATATTAACTCGTGGCGTCTGCTTGCTTGCTTGCCGGTTTGCCGTCGAAAAAACTTTGGATCGATTTTTAACCCCTTTCCCGTGATCCAATCGAGCTGAAACTTTGCAAGCAGACTCGTGGCGACGATCAAGAAGATCTATCAAATTTTCGTTAAAAAAAATAATTTTGGTATAATTTCAGATTTTTAGAAATTTTAATGGTTTTTTCAAATTGGAATCATTACAAAAGTTTGATTACTAGCAACGGCGGCCCGATAACGTCGCGGAATATTTTCTAAATTTGAATTACTACGTCGGTATACATAATAGGTACTTCACTAACGAATTTCGAAAATCTAAATTGACTGACAAATGTTTTTAGAATTTAATCTTCAAAGCATGAAGTGTCGTACCAAAGCTCAAAACATCTGACATTTTAGAAATATATTAAATTACTGTAAGTTTAGTGTAATGTTATATGTTTTAATTCGTCTTTAATTCTTGTTATATTTTACAAAGAAAGGGAGTATAATAAAAACTTGGTTTTTATGGGTTACTTTTTTATTAATTATAGTTGATTATTTTTTAAACACATAGTACCTTAATCTATTTATCCTCATCACTATCCGCTTTAAAAATTGATCATATCCTTCATGAGAATTATAAATATCTGTAGTCGTCTACTGCCAGCCCATTTAACCAACAAAGCCTAGGGCAGTTTTACGTGGAGGTTTTCGACCATCTACTCTATAGTCCGGACCTTGATGCGAGCGATTTACACCGTTCACAGTAAGATGAAGATGACGAACCGCACTTGCAGTCAAAATTATATCACACTGGATTATACGATTATGGATGCTAGGAGCAAAAACATCAAGAACGGCATGGAAAAGGAGCTATTTTAAATTTACACATAATTTGGTAGCCTACCACCATAGATTATAAAAAGTACAGAGTTAAAATTAACCCCTTCTATAAGCGAGGGGCCTGGGGTACAAAAGAAGCATGTAGACCTCGGATATAAATATGTAAGACACATTTATTATCCCTTTAGTAAACGTATTAATTTTACTATACACATTGTTGTTTTTTTTAATTTAAAAAAATTTCTTCAAGTAAAAACGTAATTCTGTAGTAAAATACGAATTACGTTTACCAAGATATTATAATTTTTAAGAGTATTTAGTTTGAGCTTTTCATAATTATTTAAAAATTTACATGCTCGTAGTAATTTTTATAAGTCAAACGTGGTGGAACCGTACGTGGAACCGAGACGCGAACCAGGAAATATTCGTTAGTTGATGTCTATATATTTTGAAGGTCTGTGGTAGTTACCTATCTTTAGGCAGGTTATTCTCGGATTATTATATTATGTATATTTATTGCACACCTATTAAGTAGGCACTTACTTATGTTGGATACGGGTGGCATAGACCAATGCTAGACTTATATATAAATATTTTATTCGGAATGTGAGTCCCTATTGACCGAGAATTATTTTTATATTGATGACTAGTGTGGCAGTAATTTATTTGTTATTAATTTTTTTTTAAAATTTGAACCCCACTTCACTAAATCAAGGCGCATCAAGGTGGATTTTTTCTGGTGTGTCATTATTACAAATGAATAATAATTATAAAACAGAAAAATAAAAATTGATGAAATAATATGTATCAAATAATTATTTTAAAAATGTAATAAATACCAAATAGAATGAATGTATAGTAAGTACAACAGTAAAATAAGAAGAAATATACTAAATTATATTTTTTAACGCTTTTTGTTCTGTAAATAGTCGACTGGCTTCAAATAGGTGATCCCAAGTTAGTTAATACAAAAAATAAGATACGAATAAAACTATTATTATTATTATTTAAAAAAATGAAAAGTGTTCTTATAATATACTTATATAATATAATACACAATCCAGTATAGTCAAACAACTATTTCCAGCACTAAAGCTTTAGCAGTCGTATTATTAAATAATGACGTATAGTTATTTCGGTTTTTAGTATCGTATGCAGGGAACTGTCCAATTATGCATTGTACATATCCAATATAAATAGTTTCATTCGAGTTTGCGAACATTAGATCATTTATAAATAAATGAAATATGTTTCATCGCAGAAATGTGAATACGCTGCATGCAAGTAATGTGTCGCGTGCAACCCATCACGAAACACCGAATATTTAGGGGAGAAATAGTTTCTGCCAAAAGTCTTTTTTTTATATTGTCACGGAATGGCAGGCAAAAGGAATTGCGCACTGTCCGAATTCCTTGTAAATATGTCACGACACTATCGAAGAATGGCGAACGGACCATAACAATCCAGGGTAATCTACAAGCCTTTGGAAAACGTCTACAATCGTCTAGAAACGCATGGTACAGCCGAAAAGCAACGAGAACCTCCTCCTAAACCCTAGAATAATCTAGAAGACACGAAAATACCAGTATTTTCGGGTATAAATACGGAACTAGCGGCGCAGTTGCATTCTTGTTTTGACTTTTCTATCGGCGGGAAGTACGCGCGAGACGACCCCCAGTTTGGCCAATCGTGAATTGCGAAGCGATAAATAAAGTGAATAATCGAGCGAAAGTACCCAATTGGCGTTGAAAATAAATGCGATAAATAATATGAGCGAGAATTGAGAACGGAATGTTCAAGTGAATGTTAAATACGTTTTACCCAGCAGTAATAAATTTACAAGTGATATACTGCTAAATAGTGAAATATAAAGAATAGCGTTAAGTTTAATTCGTTTTAAGTGATTTTTTACAATGAATATTTATTTAATTAATCGCTAATTAATTTCCAGTGTTTTCATTCATTCCTCCCGCAGCCATGACATTATTTAATTATATAACTATAATACTGTATGTAGATTTTAAATTAAAATTATAAACTAAAACGCTTCAATCAATTATTGATTTTGAACAGAAGTTTAAGAATCTTAATTACACATATGTGAAAAAAAACGTAATCATCAGATTGGAATTATTTGATTTAATATCAATATACCTTCATCCGCCGTTCATTAGTTATCTGATGTAAAACTAAATAAAAGAAAACAATCCTTTTACTAAGAATGAGGAATATTAAAGATCAAACTATGAATAGAGGAATTTCAACATCGATAAATACGTCCCTAAACCTGGCTACATATTAAGCGGAAACTGAGAATCCAGGCTTCAGAGATTTTTTTAGCATCTTACGACACCATTATGAGCATACTACGCTTCTCACTGACAGATATATATTCCTTCCGTAAACCAAATCAACCTCGGTTTGAAGATTGATATGCCCCGATGCACGGATGTTAGTTTGGGAATCTCCACGAATAGCTAAAGTCGAATCCAGACATGACGAAGACCTTTTGGTATATATATATAAGAATATATAAGTATATATAAGAATATCTTCCCGAAGAGGAAGAGAAGAGGATTTTCGTTGCTGACTTCTACACTGATGTTGATACGTAGTAAGTATTTGTTAATATGAAGGTTTCAGGTGGTGTTAAGTTACATTTTGCACCATTGTCAGGAAACGCCGCATTGAGCAAGCTCGTGCAACCTTTATCCGCATGAAAAAGACGTTCTACAGTCATGATCTCTACCTTGGATTTCGAATGCGAATGGCCAGATGCTGCGTGTTCTCTATATTATTTTATGAAATGGAAGCACGGACGTTTACCGAAGAATCGATATGCATTCGAAATGCGCGTCTACAGGAGGATACTCAAAATAAACTGGATGGACAGTTAATAATGAAAATGTTATGGTTCGGATGAATAAAGAAAAATAAGTAATTAAAACAATAATAATCCGACAACTTTAATATCTCGTATTGAGACACGTGATGAGACATCCAGAGATACTTCTCACATGTCAGTACTTGCACCTCGTAATACAAGGAAAGATTGCCGGAAGTCGGGGGCCTGGAAGAAGAACACTATGGCTGAAAAATCTAAGACACTGGTTTGGCCAGTCTTTGGCTATTTCGGGCTACAGTATAATATAGTAATGATAGCTAAGTCCGTTGAACGGATAGGGTACAAGGAGAAGAAGAAGAAGGCAGGAAACGAAATTTAAGTTCCATAAGGTCGGTTGTATCAACTTGGTATATAGTAATCTTTCGTTTAAAGCATAGAATTTGCATTATCCACCAATCAAAAAACCCGTTTTCGTAAAAATTCATGCTTTAAACGAACTATCGCTATAAACCAAGTTGTTTCAACCGGCCCATAGACTTGGAAAACTGGTTAATTAGGGTTCATGTTAAGTTTTTTCTTGAAATGTGCTTAAAATATGAATTTTTTGCTAAATTGTTAAAGTACTTTGTATGTCAAGTATACAAGTAAAGTATGTCATTAACTCTGCGGTACTGGTGCAAGTCTACCAGGCCTCGGGAATTTTATTAGTTATAATAAATTTATGTAGAAAGGGGGAGCACCTTAACTGTGTAGATTCATAGAATCGTGTTTAGTGTATGCTGATCGCTTGCAGCTGTCGTTTGTGTCATGTATTCTGTTGAAAATAAAGAATTTGGCACATTGCGGTTGTAAAAAAAGAGGAAAACGCGTTATTATTGTAAAAACTGATCAAAACTTTTATGCTTATAGCATGCTCAGATTGTATGCATTTATTGTCATGACAGATGGACCTTCAATTGAATATTTTTGTTATTGATATTTTACTTTGTCAATTACTGTAAAAAAATATATAATAAACAGCAGATTGTTTTCAGTACCAGTGTTTTCTTTGCTATCAAATATTATCAGGCTTAATTAACTATTATATTTTATTTGCATGAAAATAATATAATTGGTTAGTAAATATAATAAAAATAGACTAAATTCATATCCTGTCGATAATTTAATCATTTATTTACATGAATTTATTTACAATTGATAGTTCCATAATGCTTCAGGAGAGTATCGGTACTAGTGTCCAGCAAGCAAGCGTCAGTACTGCAGGGTTAAACACCGCACCTTTTTACCATGTTTTATGGATTGATAAGACTTAAAAGTTACATGGTATTATTTAAAAAAAAACATTATGAGAAGAGAGTATGGGAAACATAAATAAGGTGAATTTATTATTTAATAAATGGACATAGCCCTTTCTTCCCCTGCACTCTTTCTTCCTGTTACGATTATTTTCTTTTATTTTGTGATTAGTAAATTTGTTTGCGATTGTGAAATTGCCAATGCGCTGAATTAAGCGCATTTAAGCTCGGTATATTTGACAAAAAAAAATCTAGGGCCTCTAATTGACTGCTTAGAGTCATTTCGGTGCAACTATTGTACATAAAAATAATGATAAATTCATTCATATGGTATCAAAATATTTTTTGTTTTTTGTATTATTTCGTTCAAACAATTTTGAGAAGAGAGTAGAGTTTTTGTCTGTACCTAAAGTTATTTCTTAAAATTAAAATATCTCCTAGGATTAATATTTTTATTTAATCAGTAAATAATTTTTTTTTTTGTAGTAAACTGAATTGACACTATGCAATTGTAATGTACATACTACTGCATCATATTGTCATTTCACCCATAAAAGGAAATTTGAAAGTCTTGGAACCATCATAAGTGAATATGTTTGGTGCATACTGTGTGAGAATGCTTGGAGCTTGCTAAAGTGGTGAGTATTGGGTATTTTGCATCAATACAAGTACAAAAGAAAATGGTTGCCTGCAGAAGCTATAAACTCTTCAATGGCATATTAGCTGTGTCATGCTTGGAAGCGTCTAACTGTTGACACCGAACTTTTATCAAAGTATTAATTTTAAGCAGTCACACTACTGATTGGTGGCACAAAATGCAGATGAACAATTTGTCGATTGTCAACAAAGTTCAGGTCTACAAGTATACGACACCAAGGGATGCACAGTAGCTAAAAACTTTTCGGACCGCGCTCTGCGTGTGGCACAATCAACTGCACGGAAACAATTGTCTTGAAGAAACACGATGATGGAGCATGTTAGAAAAGCTCTAAAGATTCGTTTATTAAATATCTCGTTCTGCAAAAAGCGACTCACAAGGCGATATGAAATATAAATTACCGTTTACGAGTCATTTCTAACATCTCAAGGTTATTTTCTTTAATGTCCTTTATTTCGGAAAAAAAATGTAGAAATCAGCTTTACATAACTTTCGTTACTATTGTACCAGGGATCAGCTATCAGAAGATCGTGGGGAAGGATTTCCAGTTTCAAAATCTTTCAACAGAAATGAGGAAAATTCAACAATATATCACTGAAGACGTATTTACCTTTCAACTGACAACCAAATTTGACAAGGGGGACAGCACAAAGTACGGATAGGTGTTAAGGATGAAGCCTTAAAATGTAAACACCAATAACAAACAAACACAAAACAAACGATAGAATGATTTCAAATACATTACGCATTGAAAATCGTGTTTCATTTCATCTCTGTTTGGTATGACAAGGAACATGACAGGCTTGGCATGGACGCGCCAAGTTTGGCATGTCAGCACGTTCATTGCATTTAAAATGTTAATTACATATATAATAATATCATTTAATATTTAACAGTTATTTTAGCATTAGACAACATTCTTTTCAAATGTTTCGAGTTACTGTGAATGAAAAATTTGGTATTTGTTATGTTTCTCCAATGAATGTAATTAAAAATAAGTGCCAGCAATACAGCGAGTAGGCAAGTAGTATCTCTCCTTACCGACTGTTCGATTTATATCATATCGTGACAAATAAAACAATCGCCGGAATTGTGACAACATCTCGACGTCTTTTACTAGACCGCGAAAAAATATTCAAAAGACATACCGTGCGTGATGTAATATAATATATGTTTATATACGCACATAAACATACACATCGGAAAAGAAGGCACAACGATATTAAAACAAATTATCATTCAGAAATATAACCGTGGCATGACAGGGGTGCATTGTGTTTAGTAATATTCAGATGACTTACATAAATGGGAAAGTATGGAAAGAAACCCCTCCTTTTTATTTTATGAATACGTGCACCTGATTAGTGCTTTTATTCCGGACTTTTCTAGTACCTACCGTAATTCCAGTGCTGAGCTTGTCCGGGTTTACGGTGCTGGTGTGTCTTTTGAAAGCATTATGTTTTTGAATTTTTACTTCCTTTCTTTTAACTCGTAGCGTCTGCTCGACGCAAAAACTTTTAACTCGTAGCGTCTGCCGGACGTAAAAACTTTGGATCGATTTTTAACCCTTTTCCCGTGATCCAATCGAGCTGAAACTTTGCAAGCAGACTCGTAGCGACGATCAAGAAGATCTATCAAATTTTCGTTAAAAAAATAATAATTATAGTATAATTTTGGATTTTTCAAATTTTTTATGGTTTTTTCATACAACTCAGTAAGTTGTATGGAGATTCCGAGGCATCTGGTAGACACGGAACCTGATTATAGTATAATTTTGGATTTTTGGAAATTCTTTATTACTACCTTTCATAGCGTCGCCCGACCGAAGCCCAACGCCTAGGTTTGGCATCAAACCAGTTTCCACTAGTAAATGAGAAAAGGAGTATAATAAAAACATTGTTTTTATGGGTTAGTTTTTTGTTAATGATTTTGTGTCACATTTAAAATCTCAAAATATTGAATAAGTTTTTTTTATTGTAATATGGATTTATTTCATAGTTTTTTATTTATTTTTGAGCAGAGAGCAAGTGCAGCGATTCTGGGATAATTATCCGGAAAACGTATGTAGAGGTAAATAATTGTACGAGTATTTTTAATCTGAATATTTACGTACCATAATGTTAATTTTTGATTTTTCACTTAATAAGTTCATAATTCCTCTGATGTTTTTTTTATAAGGAACTAACAAAGTTGTTCCCCGCAGGGGCAAGTAGGGAGAGAGAATGGAACGCCACACTCCTCTGTCTCGTCATGCACGCTATTCGGTTTTAAAGCTGTTTTTTTGAAGTTTTATGTACTTTTTAGGCGCCTTGGAGGTGAAATTTTAGTATGCACAGAAATGCGTGCGCCTCTTTTTAGTGTAAAGTGTATACATTTCATTACTGTTTATAGTTATTGCGTAACTGTCAAAAATTTATTCATTTGAAATTAGTGTTTCAGTAACGTAAATAATATATTGTCGAACATCTTATCTTAAGATAACACTGTTAATTGCGAAAACTCAGGGGAAGTCGCTAAGGTTGTCATAATGTATTTATTTATTTTATTTTATAAGAGATATTGACAGAATAATGGGTACATGATACATAAAGTATAATACATTATTAATTAAGACTCTGCCCACTATCCCAATAACTAGTCTCTTGGACTTGCTCTAGCGTAAACATGCATATGTGTAGTTTAGAATATTATTGTAATGTGAACATGTAAAGATATGTAACTAAATAATTGGTAATGGTATTGGATATGTATATTTTAGAGTTTTAATGTAATGTGAATATGTAAAAATTTGTAACTAAATAATTAGTTATTGTAAATAGTTTTTGCTTTAATATTGCTTTGATATGCGGTTTTTTATGTATACATACAAAAAGAAGAATAACTTCTAACGCGCATGCATAATTTACCGCGCTACCCTAAAAGCCGAAATAAGTGATGATAATATGCTATTACTCGGTAATGTGGACGGCTGATTATAGATAATGCATCGACGATACCTTGGTTGGATGCCTTGACGAGCAGTTTTCCGCTGATGGAGCGGATGAGGTCCGCATTTTCTCCCGGCTTCCCGGACAGCAGCTGGATCCTCTCCAGCAGCCCGTCCGTCACCGAGTCCTCTGCCATGACTGGAACAAGGGAGCGTCATGTCAATCATGTTAATCATGTTACCTTTCTACCGTAATATTACATCCGAAATGACAAATCCAGATGTTTACTTGATAAGTTTAACTGTTAAATTCGTCTTGAAAGAGCACAGTCAAATTTCGGAATACCTCAAATTTCAAATTTGTGAACTGAATATCCAGCCTTAATTGTCAATAGTAGTATGTAGGTCTTAATTACTGAAAGAGAATTAATGTCTCATGCCAGGAAAACATTTGTTTTCAAAGTTTTTAATGATATACTTACTAAATTTTATTTCGCTTTTATACAATTGACCCTATTTCGATTTTTAAAATTGTAATTAAATTAAAAACGAAACTTTTTATGGGTTCTATCTAGTACGCTAATATTACAGAAAAGTTTAAGATTTTTAAGACTTTGACATTTTTGAGGTGGACATTAAAAATAAATCGTGTTTTTATGTCGTGACAGACATTATTAATTCGAAACTTTGTGGTTTTTTGTTGATTAATGGCAACATTAAAAAGTTTTTTCTCAACAAACAAATTGTCATTCGCGTAGTATCAAGCACAGAAATAGACAAAAAATATATAAATCGCCCTGTCAAGAATCGTCGAAAACATGACAAACTGACGACAGTAATATTTTAATCAAAATTATCATGTTCTTGAAATTGTCGTGTTTTGAATTATATAGGTAAATTCATATTATTTGCCAACTTGTGTACAGCCACAAAACATAAATATATACACATCACAGCGGAGACTTACCTTTAAAATGTGATAATACAGCCAATTCTTCGCAAATTCTTCCGACAATTCCTATTTCGAATGCACGGCCAGCTGCTTTTTACCGGCAAAACAACTGTGGTTTGTAAACAAAACACAGATGACAGAAGCGCTCGCCCCGTCCAAACGATTCGTTTAAACTGTCACACGAGTTCGCACATGTCCCGGGCGAAGGCGGCGCCGCGTGGCGTGTGCAAATCCATAATTAAGGGATGTTCTAATACAGTAATGATGGCCCAATGTCGAAATTGCGAGTAAATAACGAGACCGAACGAAAACAAGGTCCGCCGCGCTCGGCCGGCAGCAACCGTATTTACGGACAAACGTCAAAGTGCTCGGCTCTGATTAGCGGGGCCGGCGGCAGAGTCGCACTGCGGCGGCGCGGCGCGCGGCGGAGCGGGCGGCGCGGGGCGCGGGAGGCGCGGGGCACATCAATCATTTCGAGTCGAGTATTACGAGCGTGACGTTTCCTCGTCGGCGATCACGCACATCTTCAGGTCGAGAGTCGGCTTAAAGGGCCTCTTAAATTATTAACTTAATTATAAACTTGGCAATTACTAGAATGTTCAGGAACAGTACTGGATTGCATCCCCAGGGGGACATAATTAATCGAGATATGTTGTAGATGTCTCGTAGAGATGAAGCTATTTTTATATGGGAAAGTAGGTATTGAAATCTTTTTGGGTTCATAGGGTGGGGTTTACGACCTATCGTACGGCTGTACACAACGTAACTTTCACAAATTCCACCCATGATCGACTGCCATATCTATCATATTTAAATTCTCTTCAGTTCCGAGGATCATTGTGGTCAAGTAGAATCATCTCCTTTATTGCAGCGACTCAAACCAGATCAAGGATCAAACAGTAGGTAATGGACGTTGTAGGGTGTACCTATCCTTAAATATCGACAAAGGAAACGAAATGTTAAGTGAAAACACACCATCGATTCAAGATGTACGGATCTTCACCCTTCAATAGACAAATGGCTGCCTAAAAATACGATGAAACCTGTAAGGGCTGCTTACACTCTTCTGGTTAACCAGTCGAAGAACTCGAACAATCAAATGAAATCAAAATTAAAATTTTCATAATTTCTGAAAATGTGTATAATACATAGGTCACTGGCACTCGATGACATTTTTAAATATCAAAATTTAACTATTTTTAATCATGTTAAATATTAAATAGAAATATTGTTAAAAAAATTTTTCGCAAAAATGAAATGAAATTAAAAATATACCAAGTGTCCGAAATTAATACCACTATATTGCATACTGTATCCACGGTATAGCGTTAAACTGTAGAATGTGTTCATCTCTCGCGTCGCATGTTCGCACGATGGAATGACTAATGAATCTTAATGGGATTCTCTAATAAAAAATATGAAATAACCAAAAGACTAACTTGCTATTATAATTCGAGGATCCGGAAGCGATGTCCCAATATACAGTTAAAATGAGGTTTAATTCTAAATCTGCCACCAACCGTGTAATTAGAAGCACTTCGTATCTTCGCTGCAATTAGTTAACTAACTAAAACAGCAAGCAATAATCACACTTCGCAGCAGCGGCGTAACTACGCCAACGCGACCCTATTTAACATGGCGTAACTCTGTCATGTTAAATAGGGTCGAAAAGCCCATGTCCCGCAAAACTTTTGGTATTATACTAAAATACTACCGATGCATAAAACGGAAATCTCGTCAATCCACTGCCGTGAAGCGAAATTTTATTCACGCCTTTGCACGATCACGTGTACGATTTATTGAGTGTGCTATAAAGATAATTTTCAAAATTTATTTTCTCAATGAATGTATGAATATAAGAGGAGAAAAAATACTTTTTTTTTCTTATTACTCGTTTTTATTACATAAAACCGCGAATAATTGAATATTCTTGTGTATCATAAAAATATTAAATGGGTATAAGATTTCTACATTTCTAGAACCTGTGCTCTTATTATTAAGTTAGATCCAACGCCCTTTCATCTAGTTCTTTTGACAATTCACACATAATGCACTTAGTATTACCTAAGTGCACGTTTGCCATGACATGGACGTACGTGTACAGGTTAAGTTGCTATATAGAATACTGTAAAAGTACTATGGTGAGTAAGTAAGTATTTGTGGTGAGTTCAGATTTGGAATTTTTCTAAAATTATGTGAAAATGTGAAAAATATGGACTTTTCCGAATTCTTCCAACGTCACAATTAAGTAATTAATATTGCTTAAAATTTGAATAAGGCCTAGACTTAAATACGTAGTACGTATTTTTTTTAGATAAATGCATAATTACACGCCCTGCTATAAAATACTTATCTGTAAAATCTTTGCATTCCGATATATTTGGTTCAGAAGACTCAACCAATTTTGCGATGCCGAGACAACAGTGCGATGCAACACACCAATGCCGACGAATGCAAACAACTAAAAAATTGTGTGTTGACTTTTTAATTTTTATATCGACTAAACAATTGATTCAGAAATGTAATTTTAAAAGCATCTTAGAAAAAACACCCACTTTTTTTTAAACTCTCCTTTGGTTGGAGTTCGCCATTAGAGTTTTTTTCTTTCTTGGCGCCGCATTCCCTAGCGCCGGTTCTGCAATTGTACACTCGCATGTAAAATCTCTGTATTTAATTAGTACCGCGTCATTACCAAATTGTCCGCTCCAATTCTGTAAAGAGTATATTAGAAATATTGTAAAAATTATACGACTAAACCGACAGATACAAATCTTTGTTTATCTAAATAAATGAAATATTACGTAATGTTTTGAAATAGAACAGTAAGAATTTAGATTTTATCAAAGATGCGGAAAATTTTACTCACAAAAAATTAAGCAGACAGCTGGTGTTCCGCCGTCACCGACATACTGATTCCGTTTTTCTCTTACAAGAGAAACAGAAAAAAATCTTGGCGGTGTTTACTGTTCAATTAGTATGCAGAAACTTCTGCAAACTAAACGTTGATACGTTATTTCTTTTTCAATTTCTTTCGCAAATCATTCTATTTCTGAGCTTTCACTTTCACGTAATTACTCGTATTTCATTTGCTCAATATTTGAGGGTTTTCAATATTTTTTTTCACAATGACTTATTCTATTGATGTGATATTTTTGAAGTTTGCGTTTGTTATTGTTCTGTTTCATCTTAAAAATCGAATGTTATTTTTTAAAATAAGTACGATTGTTAAAGGACATTAAAATAAGTTGAATTTATTTTTGAGCATTTGAAAAAATATCAAGATTAAAATATTTCAGTCTAAGATAATAATAATTCACGATCACCCTTTTAAAAATACCATAAGTAGGTATGCATATTTCGAATAAAAATACATACATACAATAATCGTCATTTGACTGGATATCAACGAATGTTGCTTTCAGCAATTTTAATTTTTCAAATAAAGAATCTACTTAGTTTTGCGTACTCAATCTGGGAGGTACCTACTTGTGTTAAATAATGAATAATTTAATTCAATACCTACCAACTATTCTATGTAAATGTGAAAATATTATCACGATATACTAGAAACAAAAGGAACCGCACATAATCAGGGATCACCCAACATTCCGAACATTTTAGAATAAACAAGAAATTGGTAGAAAACACAACTATATTCACGAAATTTCCAGAAATCCAGGAATATTACTTTGCTCGGCTATGGACGCCAGCGTGGTCTTATTTTTACGTTTAGCCAAACCAAAGAGGCGATACCACAGATTAACGGCGTGGGTGGGGTAGGTACTTATGTGCGGAATTTTCTAGTGCGAACCTAAGCGATACAAATGACGTGCATCAGTGTTCCAGAGACAAGTGGAGTATTATCAATTGACGATCAGCGCGAATTACGGAATAGCG
The DNA here is from genome assembly GCA_016648135.1 of Agrypnia vestita. NCBI lineage: Eukaryota > Metazoa > Arthropoda > Insecta > Trichoptera > Phryganeidae > Agrypnia > Agrypnia vestita. The sequence goes on along the minus strand of JADDOH010023888.1, from coordinate 95,112 downwards.
TTCTAGTTAAGTTTGTGACAAGACAAGACAACAACAACAAAAATGATGAATTCTGGCTACTCTGCCCCATTATTTAAATTCCTCAAGTATTACAGTGAAAAAATACAGAAGGCAGTAAAATTTAATTTTTGATATTAATACAAACAGGGGCGTGCATTGCGTACAAGCGAAAATGTTGTGCATTACTGGAGATTTTGGGAAATAAATATAAATGAAATCATCAATTTATATACAAATATTAACTTTTAATTCTGTAACTTACGGCTAGAGTTTTAATCCCGACGGCCTTCAACTTACGAGTACGACAACGTGGCAATAATTATTTTATTAATAAACCATTTGCTTGTTTGCGTACATGCGATTTGTTTGTTCGGTCCGCATGACAATTTTACTGAATTTATATTATGATATACATACCTACTAAACAATATTTCCCTAATGAAGCTGCATTGTTCGGCGTATTTTTACGTCTACAAATTGACTGCATTTGACAGGTAATTTTTTTATTACATTACTTTATCTTCAAAAAGGAGTTATTTTTATACGTTTTTAATGAATATAGGTACTACTTTAAAACAGTATGGTGTAGTGTTTATATAATAATAAACGTTTTTCTTCTTAATAACCTTTTAAAAATATTCCACCGAGCAAGCCGTTGGTGTAAAATGATACTAAATTATTAATGAAAGTTCAATCACAGTATTCATTTATATCATTTATATATTTTCCCGTACAGATGTTATAACAGTGCAATAATACTATTGCGATACGTAATTTTTTTATGAGATTTAAAATAGCTTTGGGTGTTTGTTTACTTTGCGAGTGTCATTAAATGCACAAGAGCAGTCGACATACGTCGTATTGTTTGTAGGTATCTACATGCGCGAACTATAATATAAAAACAAAGCTATTTTGCAAATGGCACCCGTATTAATAGACAGGTAATCATTTGTGCAGGACTCGATCCGCTATATAAATGTACCCAACTACGATACACATATGATATATTAGATTAGACAAAATTATAAGATTCCACTTTGGGCGCTCGAAAAAAGGCTATTTTTACAAATTTTTTATGACATTATAAATAAAGATATTTATCTAGAGTATATTAGGTTAATAAAAACACTCCTGAAATACAAAAAAAAAAAAAACATAAAAAAACAAACACAAATAAATGAAAAAAAAACAAATTTTATGCACTTTTAACATAAATATGTACAAAACACCATTTGAATACGACTCGACTCACTAATCGAGGCGCTGTATTCAAATTGTGTTTTTGTATATTAAAAGTAATGCATAAAATATAAATATATATTTTTTTATATATTTCAAGAGTGTATTATTAAGCCTAAAAATCCTACATTAATATATTTATTCATAATTTCATAAAAATAGCCTTCTTTTTCGAGCGCCCGAAAGAAGAATCCTGCTATGAACTAAGGCTGTTTTTAATTACGTGCCTTTATTTGGCTTCATTTGTCTTTCGGCGAGAAATTTTCTAATAAATAAATTTATTTTCTTCTCATTAAATTGCGTTTTTGACCAGGTTAATTATTGCAGTGAATAATTTTTATTTGAGTAAACATATGTAATGTATGTCATAAAAAAATCGAAATCGCGAGTTCAATTGTCCCGGAACTTTTAAATGAAATACATTTGAAATTAAAAAAAAATGTATTTGCATAATATACCTAAAAATTAAAAAAAAAAATTTTTAGCTTCGCTATTCTGTTTGTCAGGGATAGGGAAAATCTTGGTATTAATATTTGATCCACTTCCTGACCAAAAATCGCTTTGAAATTCGGCAGAGATACGTATTACTTATGGCAATACAATAATCGTGCATTAATTTTACTAAATTAGTTTAATTATTAAAAAAAATCGTTCAAAATGCTTATTTTATCGGACATCTTAAAAGTAACGTTTTAGTTTTGTTGTACGTATTAGTAGATCCCTTCCTAAATCATGTTTTTTATAAATTTATAGGCTATTTTTCTTATAAAATCTCGAATTTTGTATATTATAAATTAGTAATCCTCGATAATTGCATTTTTTTTTTGGAAATTGCTGCCTTTGCTTTTATATTCCACATATGACTGGTATCTGTCATATGTGATACCAGTCATATGTGGAATATAAAAATAAAAAAATAAATAAAAAAATAAAATTTCTAATGCAGTCAACGAGGATTAGAATGTACTGAATTCTAAAGTTAATGTATCTATCTATCCCTTCAAAATCATGTTTTCTATAAATTTACCTATAGGCTATATATCTATAAAAACTCAAATTCAGTACATTCTATATTAGTAATACCCAATACTGCATTAATTTTTTTTGGATATTGCTGCCTTTGCTTATACCCCCACATATAATATAACTGCTCCAAAAATGATGCAGTTTATGCGCAATCAGCTAGTTTCAAAAAATAAAAAAATCTTGTGAAAAAATGTTAAAGAAGCGATGTGTACAGTTTATTTAAAAAAATATTTAAATAAAATAATGAAGTATGTAATGTGTATAAATATTACAATTCAGTTCAGTCAAATTGAGTGGGTTGCAAGTATAAAAGAACAACACCAGTTTCTAAAAATTTTACTATAGATTTTGACTCTTGAATCACTTTATACAAAGATAAGGCGGAATCTATACATATTTAAAATCAGCTCTCTCAAGATTACGGCGTAACATGCCCTTGCAAAGTAATGAGAATCAAATTTAGCTCATATATTGCATTACATATGTAGTCGGAAAGTCTGTTCTTAGTATTGAACTAAAATATGATTTGCGTTTTTTGTATAATTCAAAATGACACTTGAGTTTTGATCAACCATTACAAACACTAGCGCGGTTCACTTATATCAGCCACGACACATATTGACCTCCACTCCCGTAACCTTTTATCACAATAGTTCAACAAAAAATATTTTGTCACATTCCGCAAGTGATAGAAAAATATTACAATATACACACTATAACTTGTATTCGAGTGAGTGGCATCATGACTGGATATCGTGAATTCCTTCTTTTTTGTGGGTGTCTGATGTTGAGTGTGACAGGTACTCCAGTCTCAAATAGGACGGGAATTTCCGACAGTGGTCCACCCATCAACCGATCCAAAAACAGCATATTGACGACACCTTTAAAGGAGCAAACGTTCAACCGATCCGAAAACAGCATATTGACGACATCTTTAAAGGAGCCACCGTCTGGTAGGCATAGTTTATAGTTAATTTCAGATAAAATACTTCAAGATATAAATAGTTTTTTGTCTGATGCAAATATGAGGGGTATAAATTTATTGATTTGCGATAGTCTTTATTTTGTTCTGAATATTATTACAATTGATTACAATTATCATTAAGACAATATTTATTATTAATTTATAATAAAAAGTGTATTGTGTTATGTTCGAAAACTTTTTAATCTGCAACTCATTTCTAAATGTATTAATCGATTTGCGATAGGCTTTATCTTGTTCTGAATTTTATTTATAATTTATTATATGATTTAGATATTATATATCATTAATTTATAAAAAAAGTGTATTGTGTAATTATAGCATATTCAAAATGTTCATCCAATATTTATACTTTGTAATCTGATGTGACTAGGACCACCTATACGGGTAAATATTGACCTGTTGATGGTTTTTTTTGTTAAAAAATAAAAAAAATAAAAGCAAAGACAGCAATATCCAAAAAAGTTTGAATGCAGTCATCGAGAACTACTAATTTAGAATGTACCTACTGTATTTGAGATTTTATAGGAAATATAGTCTATATATTTGATGGAAACATGATTTTGGAAGGGATAGATACGTAAAATGTACAATTCAGTACATTCTTAATAATAATAACTAATTATTAGGTAGTGGTCCTCAGTGACTGCATTCAAAACATTATAATTTTTTTTGATATTGCTGCTTTTTAGTTTATACCCCTTATAAATTAATGTAGATGTTCACAAGATGAAAGATTATTATTAAATTTCTATTATCTACATAGGTGCTAACTGAAATAATGATTTTTTTTAATAAATGGAGAATAATTTTTAAATGTCATTTATTAATCCAAATCGTGCATTTTCAGTATTTTTGTGCTGAAACATTTAGGCCTAAATTAAAGGTTAAGGTACGCCAAAAGCGTAATTTTCAGCACAAAATAATAAAATTGACTCTGGCCTCAAACCCCGCATTGATTGATACCCCACAAAAATAGACGGGTGGTATTAATATATGCCCGCTTAATTATTAAATTTATTTACTTTTATTGGAAAGTAGTCGTGAATCTACATGATCATTTAATTAGTGTGATATGTTGAGTGAGGGAAATGTGCAGTGTAAGGGATTCATAAATATTTCATTAAATACCATACCGTATTTATTATTATGCATTATTACTTAGCGTTGCGCAGTAATGGCATACAATTCATTTTACGTAAAAATATTTTTTTTCATTAATCATACATCTATATTTTTTACACATACATAAATTGTAATGTCGGACCTCCATGATATCCGAGTGCTTTTAAAAAAGCTTTGTTTATTTGATGTAGAAGCGATATTTATACAATTACGCAAACAAGTCATTGCAGTGTGGAATTTTGTTCAAAATACAAGTTTTTGATGAGTATTATATAAAATAAGTAGGTACTTAAGTAGGTTCGTAGAAATCAATTTTTTCACACATAGCTACTAATTTCTTCATCCGAAGAGTTCAATTTTTTTACTTATTTTTTATTTAATCGAATTGAAGCTTACAATGCATGAAAATGTTTTACAAAGAAAAACGTTGAAAATTTTGAATAATATCTGCTCTACACATCTATTATTCGCATAAAATAAATATTAAATTAAAACTAATATTTTCACATACAATGATAGAAATCGATATAAGTTACTGCAATGATACTTTATTTTTTTACAAAAAATTAATTAGAAATATTGAAAAAAATGCAAGCTTTGATATCGTATATCACCGTAACTATTGATATAAGTTCATGGTTGTTTGAACATTTTCGACTCATTATTAAGGCAGAAATCCACCTGTAAAGTTTTTGCTACTAGATATGAGACACCCCGCATATTGCCTGCTTTAACATAATTACAAATTGATCATTTATCATACATTTTTTTTTACGTATATCGATTGATTTATGACAGAAGACTTAAATGATATATTTTGTCTAATTATAATATATTTTAATTTCACTAATTTGTCTTTACATATATAAGAAAGGTTATATTTTAAATTTAAGTATACAGACAAGTAGATTTTGAAGAATATATAAATATAATGTATTTTTTCTCTATAATTTACGCATTACATTAATCAAATAACTAAATGAATCGACGTTCATCCCACTAGATAATCACCTGGATCAAGGAATACAGTGTTAACATTTATTTTTAAAGAAAATATACTGAATATAATTTGTTAGTACGTATTGTTAAATTTTTTAAACATATTACTAATTACAACAGAAATGTTTTCATTATAAATGAAATTATTACAATTTCCTCAAATCTTTTTTAATATAAATTACGCTAACTTTGAAGTGTCATATATTGGAAATTTGCAATTTCGTAATACCTAATTACGTAAAACGATAAGTAAATTTTGAAAACACGTGACTTTCTTAACCAATGCTCGATATTTAAAAATGATTCTTCAAATTGTTTGACCAGGTGGTAAGCAGCATCTGGCGTTGCGAGAAGACGGACATTGTACAAATTTCGATATTGAGCTTCAGATAAACATAATATGTCCCATTGGTTTGTACTTATTGTTCAAGTTTTTTTTATTGTGATCAGGTGCAGATACAGCTTTGGTTCAGAAGCCGTTTGTTATATTAACAGATGGTATTTGTGGAGAGGCGCGAAGGCCGCTCATCTACACGGAAAATTTCATTTTGGAAAATGACAAAAAATCTCAAGTCTTCGCTTCGGTGAAAGTAAGCAAAATTCCTTTACCAAAAATATAATTAATAATTATTAATATTTTTTAATTAAATTTTATTTTAAACATTACGTCATTAAACAGTTGTATTCATAGAGTCTGCCTCACTGGACTTCTATGTATTTGGAGAAGCGTGCAGACAGTACATTGAAGCACGAGTTGTACGTAAACAAATTTTTTATATAATAAACGAAATTTTAAATTTGTAAACATAATACAATTATACAGGGTTTTTCGTTGATAGTAGCAAAACCTCTGGGGGAGTCTTCTTCATTAAATTTTGAATATTCTTTAAACTTTGGATGAAATGTTGATAGAGATACAAAAACAATCACAATAATGCAATGAAAAAAATGTTACCAAAAACAATCAATATATACATACTTTTAAATGTTATTACAATACCTTCTTAATTTTTAATTTTTATAACTTAATTTAACGTTTCCTTGTGTATATCTTATTTACTCAATCTAATGTCTTACATTTTTGTATTCTTGTACTGTTTCTATCTTACTTACCTAATTTAATGTTTTAATTTTTGAAACTTAATCTAATATTTCTTTGTCTATATCTTACTTATTTAATCTAATGTCTTACACTAACGATTTCATTAATAATAGATATATACATATATGACAATGCCCCCACTTTTAAACACGAGAATAAATTCTCATTTAAAAGTGGGTATGCGTGTAATATAAATGTATATTAATTATGTTATATTGAATACACTCTTAAGTTTGTACATTTACAAAATAAATTTAATAAAAAAAAAAGTGAAGATTTCATTTCTTTCAATATTTCTGACTTATTTATAAAATCTGATATCATTTATTCAATATTTTTTGTGACGTTAGACGATCATTAAAGTGGTGTGGCAGAATTATATTTTTCATTTTTAAGTCTTTCGTCAAAAAATTTTGTGTTTAGAAGAATTCAAGAATTTCAGACAGTGAACACGTTTTAAACATTATTTTTATTAATAATACCGTTTTTTATAGCTATTTGAAAAATAGTAAGGTTCATACAGTTCACACAGTGAACACGAATAAATCAATAATCCATTAATTAATTACTCCAAAAATTACTTCCTCGAAATATTAGAAAATACACCAAAAAGGCTCATTTTAAAATATTTTTTTACATTGAATGTGAAACTCTTAATTAAATTAAATTGTTTTTGGTAAATTCGTTGGTAGTTTGGTATAGTGCGAAAATAATTTGTCATATAAAACTAAAAATTCCACAATTTTAAACATTTAGAATATAATAAGAAATAAAGTAATAATAAAAAAATAAGTGACCCTGAAATATGACGACGATATGACATTAAATTGATACCTCCAAGAAAAAAACTGTTTAATTATAATTAAACAATAATTTAATTATAAACTTTTAAGAACAACCGTCCAAAGTAAGACAATAGACCATTTAGTAAATGATAATGATAATTTTATTCATAACTTAACTATTATACCTATTTAAGTCGATCACTTTCCATTTAAGAAAAACAATCGAATTAACATTGTTTCGTTATGTTGGTGTTTACGGGTATGAAAACCAACACAATGAAATAATGTACCTCGTACGCATGGCTTACACATACTAATTCGATTGTCTTTCTTAAATTGAAGGAGGCCCGTACTATGTACGCAGTTTGCACCAATAAATCTAATAAGCCTGTGTTATGTCTTTTCAGATTAGAGTATCTGGATCGCCGAACATAACGTGCGTCGAGGTGATAAGCAGAAGCGATGATGAGGAGCGTCCCAGTATCCTGAGTGGTGGAGTAGGAAATAATTACGTCGAAGTTGGAGTTAAGCCGGTTTATGGAAAAGGATTTAATTTCAGCGTAAAGTTGTACGGTAGTTACTACAGCGATGAAACACAGAGTATAGAAAAAACGGAGAAAAATATTTTAAATAATGATAAATCTACACTCAAATAATTATTATAAAAATGTGTAACGTATATTTTTGTATCAATAAAACCACATTAAATAAGTATTATGTTTTTTAACATACTAATTATTAACACGTCGTTAATGACCACAATCTATGTGTGGTCATTAGTTTCTCTTACTTATCATAAATAGGTCTTTCAAGTACAATGTAAAACCTATAGACATGTAAGAGAAAAACATATACTGAATACGATTTTTTATGGTTGAGAAATTAGACATACTGTAGAAAATAAACTGAAAAGCTGTGTTAGAAATTATCAATTTAAACGAGATAAGATATAAAAAGAGTATTACTTGACAATAGGGTTTTCAATCTCGGCGATTTTTTAGAACCGAAATAATGGTGCTGGCAATTTTCATTCCCGGGAATCTGACGCCAGCACCGGGAATTTAAATGTTTGAACGATTAGAATCAAAGAAGGATAATTTCAGGGATTATACGTACAAATATGTACATTAACACAAAATATTAAGAAAATTCAAACATAAATGTAACTGACAAAAGAAAAAAAAAAAATAATAAAAAAAACTTATTCAATATTTTGAGATTTAAAATGTGACCTCCCGTTTTCCTACATCCCTAAATAACCACTTTAGATTCCAAGCTAGCAGGTGGTATTGATTTTAAAATAAAAATTGGGAAAGTAAATAATTTAATTATTCTTTCTCACCGATATGCTTCCAATGAAAAAAAAAGGTAATCCGCTGATTGAAACAACCATCCGCGGTTGAAGCAATGCTGAAATGAAATGAAACTAAAATTGAAAATGAAACGAAAACAGAAAATGTGAAACCAAAATTCAAAAACAAAGTAAATACTTCAAAAAACCTGCTATCATCGGGATTACGGTGCCTTCCAACATTCCAGGTGTTGGCGCATGGCATTATTCTTCTTTACCTGATTTCCTATTATATCAGTACCATCTCAATATATCGTTCCTGTAAAAATTCCTTACCTACCTACCTAAAATGCAGGACGAACGCAATACCTACCAGCCGCGAGAGTATTCGCACCTCACGACAGCTGTGCGCGTCAGTTGAAATTCGAAAGTCTCGCCGTGCGAAGCAAAACTTGATCGACTTAAGTTCTCGAAAGTGAGAAAAATACCGTGTATTTTTACTCCCTTTATATTAACTCGTGGCGTCTGCTTGCTTGCTTGCTTGTCGGCTTGCCGGGTGAAAAAACTTTGGACCGATTTTTAACCCTTTTCCCGTAATTTAATCGAGCTAAAACTTTGCAAGTAGACTCGTGGCGACGATCAAGAAGATCTATCAAATTTTCGTTGAAAAAATAAATAATAATAGTATAATTTCGGATTTTTAGAAATTTTATTGGTTTTTTCAAATTGGAATCATTAGAAAATTTTGCTTACTAGCAACGGCGGCCCGATAAAGTCGCGGAATAGATACTTCACTACGAATTTCGAAAATCTAAATTGACTGACAAATGTTTTTAGAATTTAATCTTCAAAGCATGAAGTTTCTTATCAAAGCTCAAAACATAGACATTTTAGAAATATATTAAATTACTGTAAGTTTAGTGTTATGTTATACGTTTTAATTCGTCTTTAATTGTTGTTATATTTTACAAAGAAAGGGAGTATAATAAAAACTTGGTTTTTATGGGTTACTTTTTTTTTAAACTCAAAACGATGCAGAGATCCGCCGCAGAAAATACTAAACAGAAGTGGGAGACGTTCGTCCAGAGTGAATCAGCCCCGGAAGTCGGCGGTCGAGAAGGAAGTGGGAAGTGTTGAGGTGAGTCCGTGCATTTTTCCTCTCGTTTAACTATTCTCAAATTCCTTTTTATGTTCCGCTATCGCCACCTGCGTGCACTTGCGCGTACACCAGGGATCCCGGAAATCAATGAATGCACTACTAGCCATCGGCTGTAGCGTAAATGGTAGAGTGAATTTGGTTTATGGTAAGCATGTATTACACGCTCAAAGGATTTTTAATTATGAACATAAATTAAAACTTTAAAGCTTATTAATGCTTTTAAACTGGACCTAAGTCATGAAGTACATAACAAGGTTAACGTTACCAGACAAGACCTTGTTATAGTAATTCATCCATATTCAATTAGAAAATTGCATCCACTAAAAAACAAGCAATTCCGTAAAAAATCCTTGTGTGAGATTAAAGTAAAAATGTTTTATTAAAATATTACGACATTTAAAAATAATACGCACTTACAAAATATAGTGAAAATGACAAAAAATATTTTTTACAGCCGATATTGATTATATGCGTATGTCAATATAATCAAAAACGTGGGCCACACTTTTTCGAAAGAAATATTAAATATAAGTTTGTTTATAAAACTCGCACATCTAATTAAAGGTACCATGCAGGGGCGTGCAGTGAGAACAAGAAGCATGACTTTTTCCTAAGCATATATTTTGAAAAGAAACCGAAATAAGATATATATCTCGTAATATTCCTATCACAATATTTAACATATTACTCAGATTTTAATATCTCATAATATTCTGTCAGATATATATTTAATTTCGATTTTTTTTCCAAGTATGTGTTTAAATAAAAGTCTTGGTTCTTGTTCTCACTGCACGCCCCTGGTACCAGATGGGTCATAATTATTATGCACGCTCTTTTTAGTATTTTTTTTATAAAAGCGTGTTTTATTATTTTTGAAATATCATATTATTTTGTACTTTTTAGTCTTCGTCACATTAAATCTTGCAATCAAATTAACCTCAAAGCTCAAACGTCACTTTTAAAATACAAACCGTCAGATGTCACGGACATGTACAAAGTCCGATAAAATATAGCATAATGAAAAATCACGGGAAATAATAATAATACGTAATGACCCGTGCGTGACCATGCAACATTTGTCGCGCCCTGATAGCATGTCACACTCTAATAAGTTACGGACAACGAAATTATTATATTTAAATTAGATGTCAAGATCGTGTAGTTTGGTAGCGCGATTCTTGCATGTAGCCTGAGCCGCGCGTCGATTGACGTGTTGCACTCGGCTGCCGCGCCTGTCTGTCCCCGTAACTTCGTGTAACGTCCGTAATTTCGTTCGAATTCACGGCTTAAAAAACAAATTAAACAGCCGGATGGGGGCTTGAACCCCGGGCCAGCATACCTAAAGGTGGCAACGAGAGCGATGTAGCTATCGCTGCTTCTCCGCGGACTAGCAAAGACGCGAACCAATATTACGTCATTTTTGATGGGTAAATAAAAACCGCGAGAAAATGTTTAAAAAATATTTTTTGTACATTTCTTGAAACTAAAATAAATGTTTTGTTTACATGAAGAAATTTCAGGTCCAAGGCATTGGTAATGGCTTCGTATAAAAGCTCAATTATGTCTTGGCACTAGACAGAGATTTGCTTGACGATTGTATATAATGATGGTCTTGTCCAGTCAAGTATTTTGAGAACGATCAACAGGTGTAGGCGGTTTGGTGGGGATGAGTATTCTTTGCTAGGGCTCTCCTTAGTTCCTAATGATGTTGTCCAGGTTCGTGATGAGGACCATCCCATATTATTATATTTGATTGAAATGGAATAGATTTAAGTCACAAGAAATGCCAAAAATTGATTTGTTTATCCTAATAATTAGTTTGAGTTTAAATATATATTTTTAAAAAACCACGCTTATATTTAAACTAGCTGTTCGTACCCGGCGTTGCACGGGTTAAGCATTAAGTTGAAAATAAATTAAGGGGGGAACCGAAGGTTTGATTCGAACGGTATAGATTTGCATCGAAAATATATCATGGGGAGGAGAAAAGGTAAAAGGGGAGGGAGGAAATATAGCCTATGCTATCTACCGAGTCCTAAAGAATAAGTTTACAAATTTCAAGTCCGATCGGTCAAACGGTACAGATTTGCATCGAAAATATGTCAGGGGGAAGGGAAGGGGTATGAGAATAGGGAGGAAATATCACCTATGTTATCCGCTGAGTCCTAAAGAATAAGTTAAGAAATTTTGAGTCCGATCGGTCAAACGGTACAGATTTGCATCGAAAATATGTCAGTGGGTGGGGAAGGGATATGAGAATAGGGGGGAAATGTTGCCTATATTACCCGCCGGGTTCCAAAGCATAAGCATGCAAAAATTGAAACGAATCGGACAAACGGTGTGGCTTTGTATAGAGAACAGGCAGACAGACAGACAGACAGACAGACATTGAGTTTTATAGGTACATCTACTATAAAGTAAGAAATAAATTTTCGGCCAAAAAATGTTTGCCTCACTCTCCAAATAAAAGGTGAGCGAGCGCCTACGATATATAGATTACAGAATTCTGTTGTGATGGAGGGAGAGCGCCCACGCTTTTTTTTTAAGTGGGGCAAATTTTTTTTGGCCGAAAATTTGTTTCTTATTTTTTAGTACTTTTAAATATAAGCTTGTTTTTTTTTAATATTTTCAAAAAGAGATTGGGAAACGGGTGAAATGTCGATTATAAGATTCCGTCCAGACAAACTGGTGAAGCTAATATAAGCGTGGTAAAATACAAGGATAAAATGAAATTAAAATCATAAAAAAGTTACAGGAAAAAATCATATTTGTACTGTATCGCAGAAATTTCTTATTTGGTTTTTAAATATTGGTAATGAAATAAAATTATACCGTTCAGTTAAAGACCAACTCAAAGAAGTTTCTGTGAGAATATTATGTACGGATAATTTTGGAGGCTTTATATTATATTTGAAAGTAATATAATGTATGAATTTATATCGATTAATAAGATAATTGTAAGAGTACCAGATCATAAGCTCTGTGAAGACTACGAGTCAGTGCCATTATCCAAAACAATTAGTTGAAAGTAATTGTTTTGGATAATGGCACTGACTAATTGTTCTGTGGGATTTATCGGTTTGCTTTGTCTGTTTTTTATACAATACGTCTTTTGGCGATTCAAACCAAATTTTGATTATACGACCTTTCATAAAACAACAGCAATCGTCAGAACTCACTACCTTCGACCACCATGTCGCCTACACCTCAAATGTACTCAATTTCGCTTTAGTATCATAGAAAATATAGTCACTCCATGCCACTTCCACAGACATCTAATCATTCCCCTGCCTAAATTTAATTTTGCGTATGTTTTTCTTTAGAGGCTTGGCAAAACGGAGATGTCCCCTTCTCCCAACTACCTCTTTAAAGCTTAGGCGGGCACTTAAACGTTAAAACGGGCACAACGTTAAATCTGTGAATAATCAAAGTTTGTTAAGAGAAATAATAAAAACCAACGAATTTATCTAATGGTTGTTACCTTCACGAGGAAAATATGAGTTCATATTCTTTTTGGAACATTGTTTGCATTTTCCAAAATAAAATCCGCATAAACTACTTGAAATTTGAAGAACAATAAAAATGATTATATGCTAATTTTTGAATTCGGTGGTTACTCCGGTAAAATTGGCTACATTTTATATATTAATAAATTTTGTATGCAGAACCACCACACCAACCACAGTAAAGTCAAACTGAAATAAAAGTAGTGTTGTGAAATGAGAATAACAATGTCCATCACTAACCGTACCAAGGCGCCACGCTACGCTAAATGGCACTTTTTCACAGCCTTAATTCACGGTCGAAACCGTGCTAATGAAACTAACCTTACGATGGCGCGCTGTTTACACGCTAACATAAACGTACCACGATTTCGCGATGATTTTATTTGTTAAGTTTTTAAAATTTTATTTGTTGTTTATTGTTTTTTATTATATTGTTATTTAATTATTTGTTAAGTTTTAATTGACATTTGGCGAAAAACTGAAGCAAATGAAGTAGAATTTCAGGAATAAGAGATCGTAGATCATTCGGATTGTAATGTGAAAAAAATATTTTTAAATATTTTATATTGATTTCACAATATTTTTTATTGTTGTGACTTATTTATGTACCCACATATAATAACTAAGGTAACATTCAAACATAAAAAGACTATCGATTTGATGGTATATAAATAGAACAATGAATCTTATTTAAGAGTACCTACAGGGATGTCAATCACGTATTTAATTAACATTTGAGATTTGAAGATGGGGTTTAAGCAATTAGCACAATTTTCATTAGAATTTTTTTGAAACAAAATTTTTTGTGATTTTTTGTTTCAATGCTGTCTGTTTTCAGCATACACATATATAGAATTGACCTCACCGAGACCGATAAAAACAGTATCTTATTTTTCTATAATTGTGGACTAGATGTTTTCCGTATAAGTACATACATTAATTTTTCGCACCGCTACCTCACAAATGCCAAGCGAGCTCTACCATCGTGCTATCCCCTTTCGAATCTCGTGTCAAATTGTCATTGTCATCGTATGATAATGCTGATTTTTGTTGGCATTAAGGCCCATGTAAACGGAGTGAGGTACGCCTTAGAGATTTAATTGAGTTTTGTCTCTTTAACGTTTACATGTATTGTGATATAGATGTGGCGTTAAACTCTGAGATTAGTAGGACGAGACGAAACTCAAACCCGTGTTTGCGAGGATTAATCTGATAGAGACTAGAGACGTAAGATACTAAGTGTGCTCACAAGAGTCACGTAGGACCACAGACACAACTGTTTGTAATCAATTAAATTACGAACTACAACGAATATTTTTGTTTTTCAATCATTTATGTAAAGTTCATTACCGGTCTTGATTTCTTGTGGAAAAATATTCTTAGTGAAAATTAACACACTTCCCGACATCAAATCGAGCTGAAATTTTGCACATCAATTTGATGGCGATTACAATGCATTCTTATATACATTTAGGGTCACATACACGCACGCACAAAAAATACAAACATATCATAACATGTCTATAAATAAAAATATATACCTATATAAATAAATAAATAAATTAAGGAAAATAAAAAATAATCTTAAACAAAACTTTAACCCTTTTTACATTAAACAATTATTCTACACATATTTACACTTGGACTTATGACTCACTCAACTTACCACTAACACTGCACTTGATACTTTGTAGATACATAATTACTACCCTATGAAAATAAATATTACTGACAAATTTAAAAAAAATATTATAATTGTGTTCTATTACGCCACTCCGGGACAGGCGTAGCCTAGTAGAGTGGCATAATCCACAAATTTAACAAAAGAAAAGTGTAATTTATCTTATATTTTTATTCTTAAATTAGTATTAAGTACCTTTATTTGTAATCAAGGATTTTTTAAATAAATAAATATACTTAAAAAATAGACATAACGAGGTCGAAATTGTCTTAATCAATTTTTCTTTGTATATAAAATATACAACCATGCTGTATATATTAGGTCCTTACATATGAAATTCACGTTTTGCCGTACTGGCAAATTTGATCTCAAATATCTTCTCTTTGGTTAGGAATTCCAAATCCAAATTTATACAGCTATTTACTCATGTATTTGTGTTTTGAAAATTATAATTCATTTGTTTTTTCCTCAATTGTTTTTTTCTTTGCGTCACTCAGTTTACAAAATGAAAAACTTGAAATATCGCGTTATTTACGAGTACGAGTTCCACCGTGGCACCAGTGCTGCAGAAACGGCTCGAAGAATTAATGATGTGTATGGCGACGGTGCCGCAAAAGAAAACACAGTGCGTTTTTGGTTCCAACGTTTTCCTTCTGGAAATTTCGACCTGCAGAACAAGCCCCGTGGACGGCCGGAGACCAAAGTTGATAATGAAGAATTGAAGGCTATTGTGGAAGCGGATCCATCGCAAACCACATCCGAGTTAGCTGCAGGCTGCAGTGTTAGTGATAAAACTGTTTTAATCCACTTGAAGCAAATTGGTAAGGTGAAAAAGCTTGAAAGGTGGGTACCTCATGAATTGAGTGAAGCAAATCAACAAACGCGCGTTGACTGCTGCGTTGCATTACTCAACCGGCACAATAATGAAGGATTTTAAATCGAATCATTACCTGTGATGAAAAGTGGATCCTGTACGATAATCGGAAGTGCTCATCGCAATGGCTGGACCCTGCCGAACCAGCCAAACCATGCCCCAAGCGAAAATTGACTCCAAAAAAGTTACTTGTGAGCGTTTGGTGGACTAGTGCTGGTGTCGTTCACTACAGCTTTTTTAAATCTGGCCAGATGATTACGGCAGATGTCTATTGTCAGCAACTGCAAACCATGATGGAAAAGCTAGCTGCTAAACAACCGAGGCTGGTTAATCGCTCTAGGCCACTGCTGCTTCATGATAACGCTAGACCACACACTGCACAACAGACGGCTACCAAATTAGAGGAGCTTCAATTGGAATGTCTAAGACATCCACCGTACTCTCCGGACCTTGCCCCAACAGATTACAATTTTTTTCGAAATTTGGATAACTTCTTGCAAAGGAAAAAATTCAACTCCGATGGGGCAGTCCAAACCGCCTTCAAAGATTTTATTGATTCCCGTCCGAATGGTTTTTTTAGTAAAGGGATCGATGAACTACCTATGAGATGGCAAAAGTGCATAGATAGCAATGGTACATACTTTGATTAAATAAATATATTATAATAAAAAAAATCGGCTTTATGTTCCTCCCATACTAAACGTCAATTTCATATGTAAGGACCTAATATTTCGTCTTTCGTTCAAAAGATCGGTCTTAATTATGTTATTAATGGTTGTGCTATTGTAGACCACTTCTCTTTTCTTGATATTTAGAAAATTTTATTTTCCGTATTGAAAAGTGGATACTTGTGCCTTGCAGACAATTGGCCGGCTGACGTAGGCTCCCGCAGGGCCTAGCAGAAAGCAATCGGCGACAGCCGATTGATTACTTGCTAGCCACTTTTAATGCTTAAAGTACAATTTTGATCACGAGAACAAAAAACTTTAAACATCATTTTCTCAAAATGCATATTTTGCACTCGTAGCAAAAAGCCCTCATTTTTGCAAAACTTTAAACGACCGGCCCTAAGTGAAGGATATTTCAAATTTGTTCAACCATTCTGTGAACACACTTGAAGTGAAGGTAGGTACTTGTATACAACCGTGTCCCAATTTTTGACGCATCTTTCCGACAGTTCTCACGGAACATTACTCCGGGTCGTTCGCAAAAGTGCACCCCTTAAGGACCCGTCACAACCAGTTGGCAAACATTTATGTAGAAAAGGAAGGAAGTATAGCCCAAAGTGTGACCAAAGTTAGTAGAATATTTCTGAATAATAATAAAGACGTTTGTTTGGCGTCCGGCAATCAATCATCCGAGGGGTGCAAAAATGTCGCTTGGCGAATTTTCATTTAAAAAGTTTTATTATATTTACTAAATGCCGTTAAGGTTGTGAGAAAAGAACTATCTAGAGTAGCTTAGCATCTTGATAACGTTAGTGATGTACATTATTAAACAGAGAAAAAAGGTTTTTGGTGTCTCATACCTCATTATTATTTGAACCATCTGGTAGCGTTAGTGACGAATTTCATAAGTAGAGAATTAAACTTATTGGTACCACATTTTATACACCTCGTCATTATTTGTGGGTTAGTGACATTGCATAGAAAATTATATATTTTGATAAACGATTAATATCAATTACTTATTAGATATAGTAATAGATGCATTTATTAGTTTCAATTTTCATTATAGGCACTGAAATAGTAAAAAAATCTGTATATAAAAACAAATTTATTTAGAGTATTTCGTTAAAAAAGCATCATGTTTTCATTTTAATTTTGAAATCATACCAATTTTGAAAATCGAATGAGATCAGCTATTGGATTCAATGGACAACGAAATTGTTAACGGGGATAATAATGCAGTAAAAGTTTTTTGAAACATTTTTTTTATATTTATTCAGCGGTTCACCCTAAAAACTGTATTAGAATAGCGATTAAGAAAATTCCGTAATATTGCATAAGTTTTAAGCGATTTTAAACATTTCATAAATCTGCAAAACTGGTGACTACAATTAAATATTGAAAAATATCAGCTTATTAGATTTCACAGAAATAAAAATTTCAGACTAAAAAACTAGACAATGTTAACACCATATGAGATCTAACATGAAAATGTATCCTCCATTTCACGTATGAATGAAATGTATATTTTATTTAAAGTTTGAATGAAATTTTTCTTTAATTTCATTTATGAATGAAATTTATTCTTCATTTTATGAAGGATGAAAATTATCCTTCATTTCACGTATGAAAAAATCCTTCATTTCACGTATGAATGAAATTTATCCTTCATTTCACGTACGAATGAAATAGCAAAATAAAAATCATATAATGTTAGGGTTCATATTGAAAACAGTAAAATAATTTAATCCACTTCCAGCCATAATTACCTTATATACGTCATCATAGTTGGAATATAATTCAATAAATGGTCACCGTACTTAGCTGTTCACCCGAGCATATAGAAAGTGGAACATAGATAATAAAAATGTATTAAATTCTAGCTATGTATATATCGACGGTCTCTATGTATACTATCGAATTTTCAAAAAATCGATTTGCGTTTTGTTATCTTAAAGTAACTATTTAACTCAACATTTTCGGATAATGTGAAAAAAATTCCTTTTTCAAAAAAGAAAAAATAAAGGAAAATTCTACTTCCTTTTACTATTATACGTAAAAATATAGAATAACTAGGATAATTTAAGATTAAATTTTAAAACAAAGTAGTAAGTAAAATAAACATTAAATTTTTGCAGAATCGATAGTACCTACACGTATGAACCGTCGATATACCTGAATTTTTAAATTTATCTTTTTTGTTTCATAGAAGAATAACAAAACCCTTTTACTATGTTTTGCTAAGTATATAATTATAATGTTAAATTAAATGAACATTTCAAAAAACACAATAATATTAAAAAAAAACATTACAGAGATATATGTGATTGTATAGGTATATCACATATATCATTAAAAAAAAACAAAATAATATACGCATATAGCTATATAACAATAAAACAAATAAAAGTGCAAGTCCCTCTGCAAGCACAAGACCTTACCTCTTTTTTGGAAAGGTACAGCGAAAAACCAAAAGTAAAAAATGTAAAAAAATGTTAATGAACCATGATCTATACATTGTTTTTATACAATAGTGTAATATTTTACATTAGTAAAAAAAATTAAAATAAGCTTCATTGTCTGATAGAAGAATTATTTCCGACCACATTTATCTTTTTAAAATGGTTAACGGCTTATTAGATGTTTGTGATGTCGGTGTTTGGTGTTCGTCGTACTCAAATAAGGAAATTTGAATATTTTTACGTATCTGTCTCAAAGTAAATACTTTTATTTGCGGTGTCCGATGTCGGCAATGCCTTTAGAAAAGGGATTAATTTCTCCAACGCCTTCTTATTCAGGTGTCTGGTCTAACAGAGCTTCGCTCTGGTGCAAACGTAACCTCACAATTCTCATGTTTCCACGAAAATTACATCAAATAATTACCAATGCCGTATTTAAAGCTTATAGAAAAAAAGATTATTTCATATGCACTTATTAATTTTTTCTCCCACAGCGTTCTGAAGTACCAATAATTATGTTAAAATTATCGTTGTCGCTTTGGACCATAGAAAAGAGAAATATCGTTGGATTCGTATTTATTTTTGACATTTGATGGATGACTCTCATATGCTTCTTTCTCCCTCTGACTATACCACCGACGTATACTTGCGTCTCGTTTAATATTTATTTTTATTAAGTGTTGGGATAAAGATCTTAAGATGCCAATATTGCTATTTTTAAAATACGCAATGTAACATGATAGCCAATACAGAATACGTGATGTAACAGGCCAAATGTAACATGATTCCGTTAGGTCTAATTATCTTATCTATGCGTCTACCAAAGAAAGCGTAACTGTTCATTGCCATTACAATTACATATTTAAATTAACCGATAAATAGATTGCACAGACATGGTAATGAATTTATATGCCGTCAGATATACTTTCAGATAATTAATGTCATAAAAATAACCATAATTGAAATTTTTCAATTTTTACTTGATTTGCAATTGTTCGGGGGGATTTCGTGTTCATACGTTTTACTTTTTTAAAAATTTAGTTTTTCAATTTTCTACTAGGAAAGTATGTGGTTGTTGGAATCCGTTACCTGATTTTGTTTCAACCAAAAATTTTATTATTCCAAAACTTATGCATATTTATTGTATTTTTCTATGTACTGCATACTTTTGTTTTATTATGTTTCCATATATATACGTTTGGTATACCAAATGTTTTCTTTATTTTTTATAATACTTTATTTATTGTTTATTATTATTAGGCTTTTCAAGGATCGCTTTTACTTTTTTTAAACCTTTATTGGTACCAGGATCGATATCGACTATCTCTACTTGTTTGTAAACTGTGGAGTCAAATCGTCGTTAATTATGGTTTTCTCGGAAATATAGCTCCGACTCATGTATCATTTCAATTTCAATTACAATACGAACTCCAAGAAAGGGAACAAAATTATGTATGAACTATATAAGATACAGGATGAAATAGAGCTAGTCTACTATACTATTCCACTCTGTATAGTATGTGTATCTTTTTTGATAGAAATAAGTATCGTTCCGCTTTGTAAAATTTTCCATTTTGAGTTTTGACAAAAGGTCCATCACGCTGACAGGTCTCAAGTCTGATGCTGATCACCGGGCCAGAACCTGCGTCCCATAATCTCAGGAAAACAAGGTTATTAAGTATTTGAATAATACACAAAATAGACGGGATGCATACGAATTCTCAATTAGAAATGTTGAGACGTCTGTCATTGATGTTAAACTTGACGACAAGATGTATACTAGTGGTAAAGACATGATCGTCATGCTTTATTGCTATCCTATGTCTTTATTTGTACACAATTTTATCTTATTTCGTAAAAACAAATGAATGAAAATATATTTGTTTTACGCTTATAGGTGCCAAACGAAAGCTTTATTAAAAGCAAATTAATACAAATAATTATGAAGTACCAAAATATAATTGTGCATTTAGTTCTCTTACAACTTTACACGATAGTGAATTATGAGTTCTATGCTGTTCTATGGCATTTAAAAAAGTTGAACTCGAAATATTGTGCAGAATCTTCCATTTTATTTGATAATATATATACAATTGACTGACCAAATCATTATTCAAATTATTCTGAAATTAATTCTTGCATTTTAAAAAGTCAAGTACTTAGGTACCTACCTACCTACCGCAATATGACATAACATCTGTAGGTATAGGTTTTGTTTTTAGCATCAATCGACTTTTCAAATTCTCAAGAATCAAATTTAATGCATATCAGGTATTACATATTTAGTACACAGGTTAGAAAGAATTTGAATTAAAGGTTTTTAATTTGAAAAATTCACAATTTTGTAGAATTTGGTATTGCGGGGCTGTGACATCTATGGGAAATCTATAGAATTACGTTTCAAGCCAGTGTACAATAAATGCATTTACGATAAAGCAACTCTTATAATTTTTGATACTAATATTTTCAGTTAATAAGTGAATTTAAAAAAATAATTATAATATATTATATTCCATTATTTGCTAAAATTATTTTTATATTACGTTTAATTTTCGTCTCTACTAACATTTTCTGAACAGATGTAATACTAAGTAATCACAATAGATGTCGCTAGTTAGCAAAATAAATTTTTGGATAAATTATAATAACGATATAATGTTATATTTATTGGTAGGGTTCATGGATACGGAATTTACGATGTTTTTAATTTTGCCGTATAAATTTCTTAATAAAATGTTAACATAAAAATTGATAAAGAAAACTACTCGATTATATAATGATCTGAGGGTTTTCCGGAAAAATCAGGTAGCACGGACAGGTTCTGGTAGGTAGAGTAGGTAGCATGAAATTCTATATGCATACGAGTATATAGCAGTCACGATGCTCCCCAGCTGGCTGCATTAGTGTAATGCATTAGTTAATTTAATGCAGCCGATGCATGCAGTGCTCTGGGGCACAATAGGTAGGGGTCTATTCCCTATAAAAATAGATAAAAAATATTTTGAGGAATACCACCGACCGACACCGTCTACCGGCATTAGCGCATTTCCTACAGAAGAAGTAAGGGAGGTTGATAAACTGAATGTCTCAAAACTGTACTCAATTGAGACGACAACCGTTGGAACCATTTGAAAAATATTTACACATTTCAAAATCGTCTTTTATGCATTTCTAAGTTCTCTAATTTTTTGATGTAAGGGTAGATGTAGAACATTAAAATGCGGCCGACGACATTGATGATTTAGATGATGATTTCACCTTTATACGAAGATAATCCAGAAACAAAATTGTTTTTGTCAATACACGTCACATGAATATTTTTTGCTTTGTATATGACTCGAACCCCCGACCTGATAAATCACTTAACCACTAGACCAACAAGCAGGTCACATATTAAAGACCGCTTCATTTAAAAATATTATGAAATTTTCTGATGGCTGATCTTCATATTTTCTTAAACAAGCAATACACACCTTTATTTAGGTAAGTCCTCGTAACCACCTCCTAAAAGCAAACATTTATTATATCCGCTTTGGTTCAAAACTTTGTAGATAGAGTCATCCACCACCGAGCTGCACTTCGCCATCACCTTTAAAACGTTTTCCACCCAGGAACAAGGAGAAAACCGCTCGGAGCAAGGTCCTTATTATAGGGTGGATGATTGAAAACCTCCCACTCAAAACATTCTAAAGCTTTGTCGGGTTATACCCATTTATTTAAATAGGTGTACAGTAGCCGGCAAACATCTTGAAATTCTGCGGCGTAGTGGGGGGAATTTTGCGCATCTACCTTTCTACCAACGAGACCCAAATTTTGTCTTCTGCGCATTCCCCCACTACGCCAAAAAATATCAAGAAGTCTGCCGACAACTGTACTGTATTTTGAGGGGCCATATTATAAATTTGCTTAAATGCTTTTATACCCTTTCATTGCATAAATTCGTAATCGATTTCTCAACATCAACCATGCAGTATCCAAATATTAAACAAGTTTAAAAAAAATTTAAAACTATTTTTTGAATAGCGGGGTTTCAGCTGTTTCTACGGCTCTCGCTTGTGAGTGACGTGATTATTATTTTTAATCGAAATAATGACCAAATCATGTCGAAAAAGATTTGATAATGTAAAGTCATCTGCTTTACGTAAATGTTGAAAGTTTCAGAGCTCTAGCTAGTCGGGATGTTGGCGAAAAATCAATTACATGATACCATCACAACAAACAGACTAAGAGAGTTAAATAAAAGTTTGTAAAAATTCTGCTAGGTACTTAAACGACCTATTAGTTGGTTGAGCGGTGGATGTAGGTACATATCTACTACTTTAAGTTATGTCAAACTAGGGTTTAGTATTGAATATTGGGATGGAGTTATTACTTCCTGTTATTAAATCGCCCCATCGTCTGTTCCCGGAAAGGGCATTCATTTTATTGATAGGCAGTAGGCATGAAGGTAACCTAAGTAAATAATACCACCCATTGTGAGTCATCCATCTGTGGCTTCGTAGGATCCTCGAATTTACAAATACACAACCTTTGTATAGACACGTAACACCGTAACGGCCCTTCATTATTTCTATTTATTGCCAGAGTTCAAATATAATGTACCTACATTTTTAGTAAAGCACACTTTTATTATCACTTTCACAACGCTATAAATACACAATTTAGACCACTCGCATATGATGCAGATCTTTTGATACAGTTTTACGAAAACATGTATATAAATAAGCGGCGTGCAGTCGATACTTTGAAATGAGTTGTCGGTACCTACTTAAGTAGAATTTCTTAAAAATAAATCACAACTACAATTACGGTTTCACGACAATAGGTCCAATGACAAAAGATGTACATGTCATTAGATCTAACGACATAATGACCACAAACAAAACTTCACAATGTTTTTTATTATGAAAGACTTTCAATAAATTAATGAATTGATAATGGTGACGAAATCATTCTTTCTAAAATTATTAACGAAGTTGTATCCATCTTATATATTTATATTTCTGATATCTACAGCGAAAAAATTGCGGTTGGACATAATTATTAAAGTTTAAAAAACTAGTAGGTACAATTAAATTTGTATAAACCACCTTGATTGTCCTCGAAACATGTAGATTTTGTGTCCAATACGACTTGAATTCCTTTTTAAAACTTTGTGAAATTTCTTGGTGATTATTCATTATATTTATGGTGGTGCTTTAAACAACCGCCATGGTTTGGTCTGATAGGAAAAATATTACCAGGCGAGAGGATAGAGGCGGACGAATGAGATATTTGGGCATTTATTTATATTCGGCCTGGAATTTGGCACGGCACGCGCAGTCGGGCAGAAGAGGGAATCTCATTGCGTCAGGATAATGGATACAGTATAGAATGCGGATTCGAGCTGGATATTGGATACGATCAATTTTGGCTCTGTATATATACAGTTTATCGACAATTAAACCAGGCGGAACTTTTAAGCGGATTTCTGGCCTTGAAAAGTTTACACATCGAATTAAGAAGCTCAATACTTAATATTTTTGATTTTTATTAACATTGTAATAGGTCAGAAATTCCCCGAAGTCTAGTCAAGTCCCGGTGAGTACATAGTACAACTGTGTCAACTCAAGCCTGGAGTGTTCGTGTGACGTGTTTCGCTACAGTAATTGGGCCCCATGGCCTGTTATAGCTTAAACAAAATATTGCCAGTTTACTGACGAGATACTTAATAGATTTAATTTCACTTATTTCACGGTCAAAAGTGAATTTAAAATACTGTAAATATGTCACTCTACTGTCTGAATAAACTGAATACATTTTCAAGATCTGCCTCTGTTTTGCGCAGGGTCCTTAAGAGTAAATGTGCACAATTTAGTTAAGATCGGTCAAAGGATATATAAAAGATAGACATGTGTACATGCATCAAATCTTTTACATAATTATATACACGAAATGTTAAATTGATAAGATATCCAATTTTAGGTTTTCATTCAGTATCTAGTGAAGTATGTATGGGAAATCAGGTGAATGTAATATACATATTTTACTGTGGTTTTCATATTATTATTAATAATAATTGTATCATACTGTTGAGTTTATTCAAGCTTATCCTAGTTATGTTTGCGATACTGGTCCGTCACATTAGTGTAAAAATTACAACCAAAATATTAATATCTGCACATATATAAAGCAGAAATAAGGTGAATGAATTTGAACTCCATAGTTTTACTCAAGCCATATGTGAAAGGTTTAATTTATTTAATATTTAATTTATGGTGTAAGAAAATAATTTTAAAATACTTATTATATGTTCAGAATATTTTAAAATTTTTCAAGAATGTCATGCTGGATTTTATCCGTAGGGGACATAATTAATCAAGATATATTATATATAGATGTCTCGCACAGACGAAACTATTTTTAATGTGGGAAATCTTAAAGCTATGGAAGTCTTCTTGGATATTCATAGGACTTACGACATATCGTACGGTTGGCTTAAGTGATCATTATTATACGTGTATTTTATTTAATAATTAAATATAAATACTGTGATAATTATAAAATCCATCATCTTTGACGGGCACTAAGTGTCGAGAACAATTAATAGGCGTCACAGGCAAATATTATTATTTATTTGTGATAATAGAAATGGATTATTTTACATTATTCTGATAGTTACCTACAGTAGAGTACGAAAAATTTGATTCCGCGAGACTACGAGCGTCCACCACACGCACCACTGACCACAGCAATATAATATAAGCGATGGATTATTTTATTTGTTGAGTGCGAGCCATATAAAATACCACAACCAACAAAATCGTAGGTTGAACGACCCGCGCATTTTCCGTAATACACAATATTACGCTTATTACGTAAAAGCGCGTCGACGGATGTTCCAAAATCAATTTGAATGTATCGCGTAATTCCATTGGTACGCGGATAGATGTGTACAGCTGTGTCGCTCGGCATAATTGGATATTGAACCGATTCCGATTCACAAAATGTATTCTCTAACAAAACCTACAAAAACTCGCGTTCCGACACTCACAGGCGCCGCGCCGCGCCGTACCGTGCCGGAGCCGGCCGAATGAAGCGCATTGTACTTAGGTCCATTCATTCGTTCCGTCATCGACGAAAACAAATATACCAGTGGTGAAAAGCCTCCATCTGATTAGGCAAACGCAGACATGGAAACAGTACATGGTAAAAATAAATAATAAAAAGAAACACCTTTACGAATTAATAATTTTTTATAAATAATTTGTACCAAATTTTCCTTATCACACGGAAACGACAATTTTTCTAACTAAAATAAATTTCACGAACATTCTATCATAAATAGGTCCATTTTAATCAAATTCACAAAATTATTTAAATTACTAATATCGTTTTTCGTTTTACACAATTATTAATAAACAATATTTTATATTTTTATATAGGTATATATTTTGTCGCTTAATTATAAGGATATGGAATAACAGCGAATCGGGAATTCCAGCGAGTCTAAGCCGACTTCGGGCGACCCTCGAGATGTTTGCTCGCGGAACTAAGTTGTCCGCAATAAATAATAATCGAGTGCCGCAACAATTTCAGCCATATTTGATTTTATCCGATAATCCGATCGCTACTTCGCAATCTCAATTTGCAACTCGCGGTTGCGTAAACGATCAAGTTCATAATAAAAATAAACGCATTAACTGGAGTTCTTATCCTCGGCGCGCCGCGGGCCGCCCGCGGGCAGCGGGGGCGGCGGCACGTCGGGCACGGCGGCGTTCTTGTTGCTGTTGTTCCTGATGTTCAGGTCCGACGGCTGCTGCTGCTTCGGGGGCTGCTGCTCCGGGGCCGGCCGCTCCGCGCGCGGCTCCGCCTCCTGCGGCCCCCACGGCTGCTCGCCGCTCTGGCCAAAGCTGTAGAACGGGGACTGGACCACGTAAGGGCTAAACGGATTGGGCGAGAAAGCCGGCTGGTAATAAGGGCTGTACGGGTTTCCGTACGGGAATATCACTCCGCCGTAAGGGTCCGGGTAGTACGGGTTGTAGGGGTTGTAGGGGTCGTACTGGTACGTCACCTTGGGAGAGTACTGCTGCACCGGCACCAGGCTCGGAGGGAGGCCGAGATCGTTCAGTTTCAATGGGTTTTCCGTCGTCGTAGGGTCGCGCGGGGGGCTTTCTTCGCGAGATTTTTCTTCTTTGTTCGGCGGAGAAGTATCGGTTTTCGGAGATTCTGTAGGTTTAGGAGTCGTTTCCTGGCTCGGTTCTTTATCTTCAATATTGTTCGGATAACCACCCGCTTCCGGTTGCTGTATCGCTGGCGGCTGAAAATGATACATTTCGTTAGTTTTAATAAAAATATTATCGTACTTATCAATTAATCAATAAATTAATGTATGTATAAATCATTTTTATGTGGAACCAAGACAGGACACATAAAAATTATTAATTGTAATCAACTATCTACAATTTGTGACATAATATTTCAATAGTTTTTCACCTCTAAAAAAATATATTGTAAATAAGCTTATTAACGACCCAATGAGGAAATCCTAAGTTGAAGAAAAAGGTCTATTAAAATATAAATATAATGTATTTATAATTTGTTTACTTAAAAAAATGTAAAATAATCTAAACATCACATAACACAAGCAATTTAAACACAGGTCTATCAAAGTATCTATAACAAGCCTAAATCTAGATACCTAATGCATCCCACACAAAAAGTGTAGTCTTATATAGCACCGAAACGATTCTTATTATCTTATAGATAATTTATGTTATTTGATCACTTTATTTATTTATTTAATGTTTATGGAAGACCAACAGCACAAAAAAAAAGCATAGAAAACATTGATACAATATAGATGACCAATTACAGGTCTCCACATTTAGAAATATGTCAGTAATGATAAATATTTATGATATACTAAGGCATATTAATTATATAGAAAGAAAGAATAAAAAATTTAAACAAACAGAAATATGTCAGTAATGATAAACATTTATGATATACTAAGGCATATTAATTATATAGAAAGAAAGAATAAAAAATTTAAACAAAAGAAAAAGAAACTTAATTATTACGTGGAAAAAAATTCAGCACTCAAAATTTTTCTTAATCTTGTGTGGCTGCACTCGAACAGATCAATATCCAATAATCTTATCAGTTTATTGAATGCATCGCATACCCTCAAGAATATGAATTCCGACGATAGTTGGATGAGGTAAAATCAATGTGAAAGACTGGGTTGTGTCTACAAGATCTACAGGGAACATGGAATTTTAGTCTATTTAATAGTTCCGGACAGTCGACGTTGCCTGATACAATTTTTAGTAGGTACATCAAATCACCTATTTCCCGACGTCTGTATAAAGGTAGGATGTGATATTTTTTGCATGAACTGTCATAATCGTCAGAAACGCAATTGAATTTAAAGTTGAGAAAGCGAATAATTTTTTTTTGAATTTGTTCCAAGCGATTTACATAGATCATATACTGGGGGTTCCATACTTGCGTTGCATACTCGAGTTTGCTTCTTACAAAAGTGCAGTAAAGTACTTTCAATGTCTTTAGACACTTAAAATCTTTAGACATTCTCATGATGAAACCTAAAGCCCTATAAGCCTTACTTATAATAGAATCAAATCAATTTATGTTATTGTTAGTGCAGACTTATATGTTTTTTAATGTATTTATATTTATATTACATTTTTATTTATATTTACATTGCAATAACATAAATTATATAATTTATGTAATTGCAGTCAAAACAGATCAATAAAATTTTATCTAATCAGGTCACATTAAATTCCACAAATTTATAAAATTACAAAAACACATTTCTGTAATATAAATGTGAAATACAAAGTAAAAGTAAAAAGTTAAATCGGTCAAACGGCATCGCAGTACGTAAATTATTAATCAGGTTTATCTACAAACGCGTTACGCAATATCTGATCTGATACCTTTATCACGACCGCCGAGCGCCGCCCGAGAGAGTCGCGCGACATTGAAATCTCGTCTCGCCAAGGATTATCTGGCAGCGATTTTTACACCGAGACTGGACAGACGCGGAGCGGCCGCGGCCCACTCTTCGGGCAGGTGCTGGTCTCCGCCCCGACAGCCTTACCGATAGATCGATGCCTCGTGAGCCTCATTAATCGCGCCGTCGACGTTTGTCCGTGGGACACACGGCTCACGTCCACGGGTCATGATACTCACGATACATGGCTTCTCACTGACATTTCATATTTCATTTTATTTCCCAGGACTTAATTAAGGTCTCACGGAGACGAAGCTCCGTGAGACCTTAATTAATATGAGAAACGTGTAAACTTGCACTCTACGCTATGTAATTTTCACGAATTCTATTGCAAGAACATCCACACCATATAAAATTTTTGAAAGTTGTATATATTATGTTTCGAATTGAAATGTTCAATATTCTTGAAGGGACCGCGCAAGAGATGTGTTGGTGAACGCTGCATCGTGTAGAGCTATCACTTATGTCAGCTCATGCAGGTTCTTACCCCGGGGGCATCGTATGAAAACTTCCATACACGGTTCTATAATTTTTCTTAATTAAATATTAATCCCGAAGTGGAAAAATCCAGGAATTGTGTTCTTAGAATATACATATACTTACAAATATTTTAAAATTTAAAACGGTTGATATTTTATGAGATTTTTATTACGACTCTAAATGTTGAGTTATTAACGTTTTTCTGTTACAGTTAAACGGGATATTTTTAAAAATAAAGATGCATACACGCATTACGCACCGCATCATGTTCTTACTATTATATTTTCTTAACTTAACTAAAAGCCCGTGCTGTGAAAAACAGTATTACGGACCACCGATCACTGGACCACTAGGCAAGCGTGTTAACCACTAGACCAACAAGCACGGCCTTAAAAGACTCAAAGGCCAAAAAAATCGACAGGATGTTTCCATTTTTCCCTGTGATTAGCCGTCGCTTTGGTACTAGTTGACCAGTCGCCTCATATGTTCTCATGCAACTCGATAGTGTTCCTCTGCCATTCGCAAGATGTATTCGAGCCACCTTAATATTGAGACCATTCTGTGTGCAGGAGTAGCGCCTCTTCTCCGAGCGTCCCGTGAGTCAGTTCTTCTCGCTTGATACAATAGTGATACTCCTCCTACTCCATTAAGTTAACTGAATTTTGGCAGCCTGAATCAACAACATCAGAATCAAAGGGGGGTGCAGTTAAGGTGATTCGACAAATTCAAATAGCTCGGAGTGGAATTCCCTAGCGACGGGAAGGAGAAAGGTAAAACAGATCAAAAGGTAAGACAGAACCGGAGCTGTTAGTGATTTTTGGCGTTCCCGCTATAGTGCGATGATAAAGAAATCCGAATTAAATGTAAAGACCAAACCATCAGAGTCATGATTGATGTGATAAGCTTCTCAAGATGAAAGGCTTCTCATTTATAGGAGGTGGTTAGGCTATGTGGAGAGAATTTTTGAGGAGCTCAAGGTTCACCAGAAATTGCAGGGCTAATGATGATGGTGATGCTCGATGAGAATTACCCAATAAATATATAATACATAAAAAAGGATCAATATGTCAATTGTTTTGAAAAGTATTCGGGGAAATTCTTATTATATTATATTATGATCAAATCTGAAAAATTATCCTCAAATATATTGCCTAAGTAAGCTATCCTGATCCTTCGAATAGCTTCAGTGACGGCAGTTTGAAAATTTAATTCCGTTAATATTACCCTAATGAGAAGAATCTCGTTAAATGATTTTGCAACCAACTCATGGTGTAACATCAACAATACTAATTTTGCATGTCTGTCGGTCCGTAACACCCGTAATTTACTGGAATTACAACTTTAGATAATTAGAGTGTGACACGTAATTAGCGCGGGGCCCAGGATTTATGCAATGGTCGTTATTAATTTTATTATTATGTCTCGTGATATTTCACGGGTTTACGGCTTGTTTTAATTAAAATATGGTTTTTAACTAATAATAAGCGCATAATTTTAAGAGTTAAAGACACAGAAATTTCTATTCTTTTCGAAACTATTAGTGAAACAATAACTCTTAATAATTGTGAGCGTGTTTATATAATACAAAGATAGTTAAAAAACATATTTTAAGAAAAATATGATTTCCTTTTTAATACCGAGAACACATTTTTTTTCGTTGTGCTTCTGGATAGGAAAGGTTTTTTCACCTTCAAAGCGGCGTTTAAAGTAGGAAAACCTTTGATTTATTCGAAGAAATCTTTACAAAATCAAAAGCGAAAGATCGCCTTTGAAGTTTGAAGTGTCGGGCTCGGGTTGCGATCCAGGCTGGCGCGCGGGGCTAACGTCAGCGGTGGAAAAAACCGTAAACGAGTAATTAATTGCAACATTATGACGTATCTACCCGCGCGGTACATTACACCGCACAGTGCACGGCGCACGGCCGGGTGGAAACTAATGCACCGAATGATTTTGGGTCACCATTCACAAAGGCGCCATTGCACCGTACGCAATTTTGTTTCCAGTGAAAATGCAATACTTCCAGCCAGCCTTTCTCTCCCAACAAGGTTTTACGCCCAGCTTGGGTAGGTATGGCATTGCCGGCCAAATTGGAACGCGGAAAAATAATTAAAAGATTCTAGAAAAAGCTATTTTCTCGATTATGAAATCGGGCTACTTACACGAGTATTGAATTAATTATAATTGAAATACATTGACATAGAAATTCAAGGAAGCATGTCTGTCGTTCGGTTTATTATTTTTAATGACTGGTTATGTTATGTTTTGAAATAAATCATTTTAAAACTGAAGATCTTAATGGTCACCAGTGCGACACCGAGCCAACGCCGGAGGACTTCAGTCAAAAGGAATGATGCTAATGATGTCCACGTCTAAGCCGGAGAATAAAAAACTATAAAATAATCATTTAAACGGAGTCCGGATAATTTCTAAATTATTATACAAACTGTCTGACAGATATAAATATGAAACTGGAAAAAATATTTTAAAAATTTTCTTCAAGTTGTCTCCCTTCCTATAGTAACATAACCAAAGCATAAAAGCATTTTTCCCTGCATGTTATGCTTATCCCTACTTTAGTATGAAGTAACTGAAGAATAGAAGTATTCGTTCATATCTAATGATACAAGGATTAATGTAGTGTTCAGAGGAAAACGTTCAGATTTTCTACCCGTTGACGATTCCAAAATTAGCCGCCATCCCCGAGTGTTCAATCCATCGTTTTGTATGGGAAATACTGAAAAGTTTTTGAAATCGGGCATTCAGTGATGACCGATATGAGTTCACACTAAATGTTCAACAGCGTCGTACTGAAAAGATCCGAAGGTTCGACGATTAGCGGTTTTTAACTCTGAAAGGGCTCTTGGAGTAACTAGCGCTTAAAACCCGTTCTAAGAAGCTTTGCTTTTTCTGAACTAATTTCACTTAAATACGAAAACACTTTTTAATGACCATACAGGAATGCTTTCATATTTTGACATTTTGAAAAAATTATGATAAAAAACACTTTTCTAAAAAAGAAGCTAAAAATCACGTAGGTACCTACTCGTATTTAAAACTGATCACCCAATATTATCAACATGTGACACAAAGAAAGATATTTGAAGTTTATATGTGAGATAAACACTAATTTGGATAGTCTCAAAGGTGAAAATAAAATCCAATCCTTCATTTACCGTTTCTAGCCCATTGACGATACCTAATTTACTCAAGCAAAAGAAAGTAATTTAAAAATATGAAGTATTTAGGTATACGAGATTTTCATAAAATTTTGAGATGACGTGTATGTACTGATTTCATAACAGATTAAATTATGAAGAATTAACGATTTTGATAATTACAAGATACAAAAAATTTGCTTTCGACTTTTTTACGAATTTTTTTTTTTTCAATACCTATAATGACATTTATATTAAAGTAAAGATTTTATATGATAGTTCTTTGGTTTATTAAACAAATTCGATGTTTATTTAAATATTTATGAATTTATTAACTTTTTGCATACATACTATAACAATGGTGGGTTTATTGCCAGTTGGCAATCCAACCACACAATTTAGTGGAATAGTTGAAATAGGTTTCCGGAATACAATTTTATTATAATATTATAAATATATAATATTATTACTGTATTTATATAAATACAGTATTACAATAACAAAGCTCCATGGCTACGAGACGAGTAGAATATGGGTTAAACTAGGTTTTGTGAAAGGTAAAATTGCTTAAGTCTACCTACTTGTGAAGACAGCTATGGACTGTAATAATAAGACTAGTTGAAGATTTAGTTGTACTTACAGCCTAGCCGACTACAAAAATGAGGAGCTGAAGATTTCGGTAGTATCAATGGAAATAGAAGTCTTAAAAAAAAATAGAGAGTTGAACATGGAATGCCTGTCACATCAATATTCTTACTTACAAAATAAGCTTGTATAATGAAATAAACGCTTGTGCTATGGAAATAGGACTAACTTGCTGGTGTCCTGGAATGGGACTCGAACCACCGACCATCAGTAGGCGAGCTTCGTAAGTGTAGTACTGTCAGCAATTATGGCAATGTTATGCGGATAAAAGTTATGGCGTTATCTGATCGTAGGCCAATGACGTATATATGAAGATATACAGAAAAATACATTAAGATGTATTTTCATTTAAAAAACTAAAAAATTTTCCAGATTTAATAAAAAACGATTTGATCTTTCCTGGCGTCCTTTAGTATGTGTTGATCAAAGGGTTTTGGGATTCATTGCATAAAATTTATAAAGGTGGTAGAAGTTTGAAAATTGAATTAAAATTGAAAAATTGACGAAATGTTTACAAAAGTCTAGTCCCAAAATTTTCTTAATCTAAATTGGTTAACGTAGCCAAAATGATAATCGAAATTGGTGATCGTATTCCAGTGGTAACGAAATATTTTTTTATATATTTTTCTAATCGACTCATCTAATTAAAATCTATCCGTGGACAAATTTTGTGAAGAGAATGGTGAACTATGTTTGGTAGAGGAATTTACCTGGTGGTAAACGACCGGTCCTAGCGGATATCCTAGCGGGGTCTCATGCAGCACGGGCTGGATGAGCGGGAAAGCCCTGCTCGGAGTCAGGTTGTCGCTAGAGCTGATGATGGCGTTGTACACCTTGGGCACTCGCAGCAGGCCGGCCCTGCACACGCTGGCCAGACAGAGGCACACACACAAACCCAACAGCATCTGGAAAATAAAAAAATATATTAGAATTTCAAGACGTAATACAACGAGAAGGTACCACACAGACATGGCTTAAATATAAAAACATTCCGAATTCTGTACAACCAGCTTTCTATACTAATATAAATAATACGAATAGCTTGTTGGTGTAGTAGTCTTGACGCTTGCCTGGTGATCTGGTAGTCGGTCGTTCGAGCCCCATTCCAGGACACCAGCAATTTAGTCATATTTTTATAGCACAAGCGTTCAACTTAGTTTGAAAATAGTCAGAAAAATGATGGGACATGTATTACGTGTTTGCATCTCTATTTGAAAAATAATAAAAATAATAATTAAAGAGTTGCTTACTAAAAAAATGATATTCAAAAATATCGGGGGTTTTTAAATTTATTTGTAATGATTGCAATCATTTTTATCCAAAGAAAAGTTGTAAAAAATTGGTTTTTGAAATTTTTAAATTGCAATAACTATTCAAAGTTTTCCAATCATCTTTTGGAATCAAAGCATGCTTTTAATATTAATAAGGGTTTAAAATTTATATTAAAATAACGTAGGATTACAGTTAGATAAATTAGAAATTAGAAATAAGTATTGATAATAAAACAAAGATTAAAAATAACCAAATTTTTATGGAAATTAGTTATCTATTAAATAATTAATTTTAACATTAATTCTTAATTAGTTATTCCACTCCCATATATTTATTTTTTGTTTTTGTTAATGTCTAGATACTTTTAATATTAGGTCCTTACATATGAAATTGGCGTTTAGTATGGGAGGAACATAAAGCCGATTTTTTTATTTATTATAATATATTTATTTAATCAAAGTATGTACCATTGCTATCTGTGCACTTTTGCCATCTCATAGGTAGTTCATCGATCCCTTTACTAAAAAAACCATTCGGACGGGAATCAATAAAATCTTTGAAGGCGGTTTGGACTGCCACATCGGAGTTGAATTTTTTCCTTTGCAAGAAGTTATCCAAATTTCGAATAAAATGGTAATCTGTTGGGGCAAGGTCCGGAGACTACGGTGGATGTCTTAGACATTCCAATTGAAGCTCCTCTAATTTGGTAGCCGTCTGTTGTGCAGTGTGTGGTCTAGCGTTATCATGAAGCAGCAGTGGCCTAGAGCGATTAACCAGCCTCGGTTGTTTAGCAGCTAGCTTTTCCATCATGGTTTGCAGTTGCTGAAAATAGACATCTGCCGTAATCGTCTGGCCAGATTTAAGAAAGCTGTAGTGAACGACACCAGCACTAGTCCACCAAACGCTCACAAGTAACTTTTTTGGAGTCAATTTTCGCTTGGGGCATGGTTTGGCTGGTTCGGCAGGGTTCAGCCATTGCGATGAGCGCTTCCGATTATCGTACAGGATCCACTTTTCATCACAGGTAATGATTCGATTTAAAATCCCTTCATTATTGTGCCGGTTGAGTAATGCAACGCAGCAGTCAACGCGCGTTTGTTGATTTGCTTCACTCAATTCGTGAGGTACCCACCTTTCAAGCTTTTTCACCTTACCAATTTGCTTCAAGTGGATTAAAACAGTTTTATCACTAACACCGCAGCCTGCAGCTAACTCGGATGTGGTTTGCGATGGATCCGCTTCCACAATAGCCTTCAATTCTTCATTATCAACTTTGGTCTCCGGCCGTCCACGGGGCTTGTTCTGCAGGTCGAAATTTCCAGAACGAAAACGTTGGAACCAAAAACGCACTGTGTTTTCTTTTGCGGCACCGTCGCCCTACACATCATTAATCCTTCGAGCCGTTTCTGCAGCACTGGTGCCACGGCGGAACTCGTACTCGTAAATAACGCGATATTTCAAGTTTTTCATTTTGTAAACTGAGTGACGCAAAGAAAAAAACAATTGAGGAAAAAACAAATGAATTATAATTTTCAAAACACAAATACATGAGTAAATAGCTGTATAAATTTGGATTTGGAATTCCTAACCAAAGAGAAGATATTTGAGATCAAATTTGCCAATACGGCAAAACGTGAATTTCATATGTAAGGACCTAATGTTTGTTGTAACGTGTTGATAATTCAAAGTGTTCCTTTTATTAAACAAAAAAAAGAAGGTGGTAAAAATTGGTGTACCCAGTATCGTTTTCGAAACAGTTTTTGTATTTTTGTGTATTGTAATGATTTGCATTTATAAGTATAGAAATAAAAAAAGTTAATTTTTCTTTTTAATGTTTACTGCATAAATATTGTAGTAAGATATTTATAAAACAAATAAATATAGGGAAACTTAACATAAATTCAAAAGACAATGATGATAAAATTAACAATTTGGGTGTTTATTAACTTGGTTGTAAATATTCTGTTGCTTTTATATTGGAAAAACAAATTTTATTTAGAATCGTTGGAATAAACAACGTCTTTGTAAAAAATATTGTTTGTTTTATAGGGGATTAAATTATTATGGAGGAATAAAAAAATGTGTCTTAAATATACAGGGGAGGAAATATTAGGCTGTGGCTTAATCCGTTTTCATGAAGAATGGGTTTAGTTCACCTCTGTACAAATTTATACTCAGTGATTGTAATGCTTTTCATTTAAAAAGACAGAAATTAAAAAAAAAAACATTTTTAAAATATAAACTATATAAACAATATGATAAGATAAACATATTAAAAAATACAGTGTAGAAAAACTTATCATAAATTTAAAAGAAATATATGATGAAATAAATAATTTCGGTGTTTATCAACTGGAAAAACAATTTTAGTTTAGAATCTTTGCAAGTAAGTGAAGCATGAAAAAAAAAATCTATCCTAAAAATATTTTAAATAATTCCAGATCATTAAAGTCTTCTTGCCTTTTCTTTCATCTAATATTTTTATATTTTACTAACTCATACTACAATAAAATATCTATATAAAATTCGAATTTTGAAACAAAAGATAATAATTTTGTGTTGAGGTTTGGTTTTTATCATCTTGAAAATGGAAAAGGACGTTTCTAAAACCGGTCAATTTTTAACATTAAACTCAGAAATACCCAATGACTCGGACACATTGTATTAGAATCAATTATTATTATTATTGTTATTTTTAACATAAAGGATAATCGAAATTTATTTACAATGAAATGTGCTAAATTCATATAAATGAAATTGTATTTTACATATAATAGAAAACTCAAACAATAGACAGTGGTTAAGTACAAATACTATTTATTTAACGAGAATTATGTTCTGTTTCAATCACTATTTAAAATTCTACCAAACAATCACTAGGTAGATAAAATCATAATAGAAAACGAATCCCATTGTCTACTAACCGTTTTAATAAGTTGGGAAATCAAATATCATTACTGAAGGAATTTTTTATGAAACAACCCGGATAATTCGAATTCTGTGAATTTAGTAATCGGAAATTGGTAAGTACCTACTGTATTTGATTCGTAATTATTTCTTGTACTGAGGTACATAAAAATTACTGTGTAAAAAAACTATTTTACCGTTATTTATTAATATTTTACCGGTAGGCACATAAACATATTGTATTAATATACTATATTTATTTACATCAATTTAAAGATCAATAAAGTTACAAAAAAAGATTAAAATCAGATCTGACCGGACAAATACATAACATACATGTGTATGTATATAGAAACATGTAATATATAATATTGTCATGAGATGGTAGAAGCAGAAAGAATTGCATAAAATGAAGACTTTCACATTTTAAAAGAAAATTAGAAATTTCTACAAAGATCTGGAATAACCCAATACACTAAGGAAACATCGCGGTGCGACATTGCTTATAAAAAGAGATCGATCGACTACTGCCCACAGATTTTGCGTTGCAGTGACAGAATGCGAAACATAGAAGCTAGAGCGAATACACAGATAAAACGATGTTTAAGTGTGATCAAGGGAATATAAATTTAAACAGCGGTTTGAGTGTCCAGCGATAAAGTATCTACCGACGCATAAGAAGTGTTCAATGGTAATCAAAGCGATAAAAACCAGTGAATTAGAATTTCAAGAGATAAGTGGAAGATTTTTTAAGTGAATATTGCGTAATTTAGGATGAATTAAAGAACGGTACTCCGATTAAATTCGTGCCGAGTGAAGTAAAATAATAAATTCATAATAATTCATTTTTAGTGTTCATTTGTCTTCCACAGCCACGATCCCCTGAAATTAGGTATATTGGATTATTTAAAAATACTTTAAATACCGTAAAAGTGTTATATTTTATATGTACGAGACATAGTAAGATACAATTATAACACTATATAAAAGATTTTTTTAAAAATATTGTTAAATATTGTTGAACTGAATTGAATAACAGTGTTTTTTCACTATATATTTTATTAAATTGTTATAACGTTTTCGAAATCACTCTCATTATCAATAACAAATTTTCAACTTCATTTTTTTTTTCATTTCATTCATTTCAAATTTTTCAAATCTTCAACAAGTTGAAAAATTTTCAACATGTTGAAATTTTGTCATTGATAATGAGAGTGATCTCGAAAGTGTTATAACATTTCAATAAAATATATAGTGGAAAAAACAGTGTTTTTCAATTTAGTTCATATTTAACATATTAAAAATGAATTTCCACAATGTTTGACAAAAAAAACTTTGAACATTTAGAAATGTTGTATTAAATATATAACACGACACAACACTGACGAGGTATAAAAATAGAGAATTTTTAAAATGATATGGCATTTATAACATGTAATAAACAAACTGATAGTATAAATCTGGCATCCACATAAAAACTGTAAAATATTTGCCTCAGCATTCGCACTACGAGAATACATTCCAAAATTGAATACTTCTTGGAAAATGCCGAGGAAATTCTATGCCTCCTTAAACACCGAATTTGACATAACCTCATTATTATATATATATATATATATATATATATATATATATCTATATATTTTATTTTTATTTTTTTTTATTATTATTATTATTTATTTTTATTTTTTTAATTTTTTTTTTTTATAACCTCATTATAAAGTAGTCATAATTTTTTTCCAAAAAATGCATTTTGAATCCATTTTCTACATTCATTTTTGTAATCAAGTCCCTTGTATTCTCGCAGCAAAATATGCATTAATCAAACATAATAATTTTGTTGCCCGTCCGTCTGTCCGTCCAATCTGTCTGTAATTTCGTGTAACATTCGTAATTTCGTTCGAATTCACGGCTAAAACAACGAATTAAACGGCCGGAGATGGGGCTTGAACCCCGGGTCAGCAAATCAAAACCGATCGCATCTTAGCTATGTTTGCTAAGACCGGTCGAAAATACAGTATACAGGACAGTAGCAAAGACGCGGGCCATTTCATGTTCCGCCCAACACAATCGCCAGGGTTCAAAATAGTGTCATTAGCTGCCGGCAGTTTTTTATTTCATGGATTATATGGCTATAGATGAGTAAATTCTTATTCTTTAGGAATCGGCATGTAAAAGTACCGTACTCACTTTTGACGGGTTACATTTAGTAAATAAATAATTGTATACTTCATTTTCTAATATTGATCAATTTAAATACGTCTGCTTGCGAATAAGATTATTAATACAATGAAATAATCTGAATGACATCAAGATTATTGACCTTTGCGTATGAAAAAAGTCGCTATAATATTTGAATACATTTCCAAACCCGAAAACAAGATAAGGTAAACGTAACAAAATACGCAATAAAACTTTTAATCAGTTTGATATATACCTGTTTAAGAAATACGAGAAGAAATTGATGAATAGGTTTTCTGTCTAGAAATTGGTAGTGAAGAAACGGAGTAAAGGAGGTCGAAATGAACAAAATCTTTGTATTTTAAGTGTCGCCGTTGACGAAGACAGATGTCATGAAGTGCCAAACTTCAACCATTCAAGTTAAGTTCAGGTAATAGCCGGTGAAATGTCTACCACCTGACAGGTATTTATGGGCGCGTCCGTACCAACAAAACCTCCGGTGTACGTGATTTTTGCATTAATGTGGAGTAATGCCATATTTTATGCAAATATGCTTCCATATTGGGGCAGAGAACGCCTCGACCGGCCGCAAACGGACGTGTTCATAGTTCACGAACACTCAGCGTAATTTGGAGCCAGAAACAATGATCTTTCGGGGAATACATTATAGATCTCACGGTTACTTATAGACATTACGTGAACACATATCCCTCGATATTGTATCGTGGGAAGGCGGACTTATTTCGCGATTTCATTGTATTGTTTCTACGTGTTAACCGATTCGGAAAACTTCAGAACACGAGATGAAAATGTGCCGCGCGAGTTATGAACCAACTAATTTTAACGCGTACATCGCACATATTGTAAAAACATAATTGTGCATAAAATTTCAAAGTATCACAGCCTAACATCTAACAATATCAGAAAAACTATAAATATTTAGGCATAATAAAATTTAATACCCTACAGAAATTAAGAAGAAAAATGAGATAAACAACTAAAAAAGGAATTAAATGAACATTTTAAAAATACAATCAGGCAAAAAATAATTTTTAAAAATACACCTATCTATATAACAGAGTGAGTCTTCAAGCACAAAAATTAGTCTCTTAGTATTAAGTTGTTTTAAAAGTAAAAAAATAAAAAGTAATATAATTGTACGCAATATTAGATAATTAATTAAATAAGAGAACACGCCAAGAAAATGAAATGACCGCGGCCGGATAATAGCTGGATGAATGCAGTCATCCAGTAGCGGTCAGGCAGTAGGTCGCCCTAAAAACAGCTGGATTTGAAGTGGTAGGCACTTGTGGAGACCTTTATCCAGCAGTGGATAGAAAAAGATAATAATGATGATAGTGTCAGAAATCAATAGTTTTATTTTAAAACAATGCGATCATACCAATATTGGTTTCATATAAAAATAAGGCATGTTTACAAGAAATCAAATAAAAATAAGTAGAAGATACTTATCTCGCGAGACAAAAGGAATATAATATCGCTTCGCCTCGGCTTCCGGCGACGCGAGCAATTCCTGCAAGGAACGGGGAACACAATGTGACCATTACGTGGGTATTCGAGTACAAGGTACAAGTGCATTCCTCTAGGATCTCTTACAAGGCACCAGTTTGTTGCTAACTTGTTGCGTTCGGTTTCTCTGTCGCCACCATCTGCAGCTCTCCTTGAACGCCCGCTCTCACGAGCGTCTTAGAACTTTGCTCAGAGGTGAAAACATCAAATCCACACCCCGCAAAGTTGCGTAAGGTAAATTTACTGTTGATTCAGAAATTTTAAAGGTTATTCATTTATTTATGCAACCAAGTGAATATACGAGATATTTAGCACTCCGGCGTTGCCCAAGATACAGATTAAGTTTTAATTAGAATTAGGGATTGTGCGCAAGTATATTTAGAAACAAGAACTAAATATTTTATTATGATGCGTGCAAAATTTGGTCCAGGCAGGGGGAGTAGAGAAGATGACTACCCTGAATCAATATTAAAGAATGTGAAAAAAAATTATGTCGTTCAATATAATATACATTTATAATTTGTGGGTGCGGGAGAGTGTATTTGTATTGCCCAGGGTTCCAAAGAATATAAAAATAGATGGGATAAACAATATATTTAAATCAGAGAGAGGGAAGAGGGTAGCCAGGAAGGTGATACAATAGTAACTGCGTAAAATTTAGAACCGATGGTATTCAATATCAATTACATATACATTTATATCCTGGTGAGAGACGGGGAAGAGTCTTTGTTTTATGGAGGGTCCTAAATAGAAACTAGGCAAAATTTGATACGGATGACGTTCAAAATAAAATATATATCGGAGGAGGGAATGGAGTGGCTAAGAAGAAGGGGGGATGATCCCTATGTTTTTTGCAGGTTTCTAAAGAGTGACCATTCAAAATTTGGTTAGATTAGATATAAAAAAATAATATTATAGAGGACAGACAGACATTCAGCTTTATATCGCACTCCTAGTGCTTTTCCAAAATACGCATTCTAAGATCATTATCTATACTGTTTGAATTACGAAAACAGTAGGTTCTACAAGTATTGAAGGTGACATTTTTAAATATTAACATAACAACTTATTTTTAATTTATTAAGAATCCTAATCTCCGCTTTTAAAATTAAATACAATTTTCTACATATTTTTTTTTTGGAAATACCATTGAACTAGTCCTTGGGTATGTTACCGAATGTCAGTGAAGTTTTGTAGCTATGTAATAGTTATTTGAAATAATGTGTCAAACATTAAAGGAACATAAGAACAGAAAAAAACATTGGAAAAAAAGTAACCCATAAAAATCAAGTTTTTATTATACACTCTTTCTTTGCAAAATATAACAACAATTATAGACGAATTAAAACATATAACATAACACTAAACTTACAGTAATTTAATATACCTAAAATGTCAGATGTTTTGAGCTTTGATAAGACACTTCATGCTTTGAAGATTAAATTCTAAAAACATTTGTCAGTCAATTTAGATTTTCGAAATTCGTAGTGAAGTACCTATTATGTATACCGACGGAGTAATTCAAATTTAGAAAATATTCCGCGACGTTATCTGGCCGCCGTTGCTAGTAATCAAACTTTTGTAATGATTCCAATTTGAAAAATCCATTAAAATTTCTAAAAATCCGAAATTATACTACAATAATTAATTTTTTTTAACGAAAATTTGATAGATCTTCTTGATCGTCGCTACGAGTCTGCTTGCAATGTTTCAGCTCGATTAGATCACGGAAAAAGGGTCAAAAATCGATCCAAAGTTTTTTCGACGGCAAGCCGGCAAGCAAGCAAGCAGACGCCACGAGTTGATATAAAGGGAGTAAAAATAATAAAATCAGAAAGAACAATTGTTTTTATATTTATTATAACAAAACAATCACATTTTAAAAGGGATTTTCTTGCACTCAATTTAAAGAAATATGTCAAACTTACGCACAGAGCGTGGTGTTTTAATGCCAAAGTCCTTCCAATATGGAAAAGTCCTATATCCATCAGTGGAGAGATGTAGGGAGGAAGAAGAAGAATATGTCAAATGTTACACAAAAATGATCTTTCGATACGTAGTAGAACTAACGATGCCCAAAAATATGACACTCTTGACTCAAAATTTTTTTGAACGGTGTTCATCTCGTATCTCATGAAGAGACCGTCATTTTTCGATGTTGATGTAGAAAAAAATCAAGCGTGATTTTTTCAGATATACATTTAAAATAAAGGCTATTTCAGATGGACATTTAAAATAAAACAAAACTTTATTGTAAGTGTTCTGAGCAATTATGAGCAAGTGAAGGCCAAATAATCGACGACAGTCATTTATGCGCCAATGACTTTTTCGACATTGTCCCATTCGGCGTGGGACCAGTTGAAGTGATTAATATAGGCAATGCGGTGCATTGGGCTCGCGTCAGATAGCGGCTCAAGAGTTTTGCGTTGTACAAAACTTTTGGGATCGATTTCCTTTCCAGCCATCGTAAACTAGTAATTTGACCATGACCATGATATTACGCTTATTGAGTGACATTTATTGAGTGCTAGATTTTCTGAAGTGTTTTTTTCATTAATATCATTTCAAATTATTCCTGTCACGGTGGCAACAATGTTCGATTTCGAAATAAAATGAATAATGATTTTTCTGAGAAAAGGCAATACCCACACAGAACAAAAGATAAGTAAATTTAAAAATGGACGCTTTATTATTGTTCAAATTAATCAGGATTGAAA
This sequence comes from Agrypnia vestita, assembly GCA_016648135.1. NCBI lineage: Eukaryota > Metazoa > Arthropoda > Insecta > Trichoptera > Phryganeidae > Agrypnia > Agrypnia vestita. Next base: position 51,308 of record JADDOH010023888.1, on the reverse strand, counting down.
TTTGTTGATACTGTAACGAGATGGTAATCAGAAAGAATTACACAATCGACGATTTTACGGTACACTACATCTTTTAGATTAATATTGAAAGATAGTAGAGGGTTCTACATGAATCTCAAGATGACTGCACTGATATAGTAAATTCTCGAAGTGTCGCGAAAGACATTTTTCAATAAAAGGCCACTGCGCTATAAGCCTTTATTGACGTTTAACTAGTGCGATAATATTAACGATGGAGCGAGCGCAGAGTGACCAGCGCGTTTATACCAGCGATAGTAAATAAAGGACGTACCTGCTGGTGGACGAGAAGTTTTTCTTCGTGCGAATATTGAACGGAGTTTTCTAGAAAGTGATCGAAGCAATAAAAACAGTGTATGCTGCGGAGACTTGGACGGTCCACAAGGGCAACAATCGTAAGATAGACCTATTGCTGGAGAAACAATACATGCTGCAATTAATTTATCCATGGCAAGATATATCTACGGTAATTTACAATTCTTCAATTTTTTCTGCAATATTATGCGACAAAGTGACAGCCTAAAAAATTAGATTATTATGCGAATAGCTTTGGATCCAGGACCGAGACCTGTGGCAGTGAATTACAAGCCCTGTTCCATCTGATTAAGGCCACTGTATGTTAATACTGATACGAAAGATTTTTTTTTGTTGGTATCTTTTTTTTAATAAATTTTATTTCGCCGTATTCTTCGCACCGTTAGACGCATTTTTAGTCTGCAAATTCAACAAATATTGAAGTGCGTCTTATGGTCCAAAGTGCGTCCATCCATCGTCCAAAGTCTGAACTTTTATTTATGATACATTGAAAATCTTTAATTCTCACAAATGAACTCATAGAGACTACTATGGAAATTAATCGTGTTCTAATAAAAATAAATCATGGAATCGCATGAAAATAAATTAGGGATACCTACCCAAAAATTTCTTCAGGGAATTTAATAAAAATTAATCTTATTATGGTATCCCCATGGGTAACTTAATCCCCATTGTACTAGTTATAGTGTAGCAAAATGCTATGTGGTTGGTTTTGGACGGTTCACTAAAATATAATTATATTTAGATATTGAAATAAACGGATATTTTATACCGTTGAGATGTTGAGATTCTCGACGCTTCGCCGGAGTTATATCACAGCGTCTTCAGGAGTGTATCCTTTTGCTGCGGGGGTCAAAGAGATTTCATACGATTATTATAATTTAAACTAGCCGTTCACTCGTGACAAATCACGGGACATAATGATTGAAAGATTTTGAAGCTGAAAATTCATGAATAGAAAAACATTTGTTTTTGAAAATCGACTATTAAAATGCGATTTTGGTGGGCGTGATATTACCTAAAGTTGTAATTCCAGTTGTTTTGGTCTGGTGCGCATTATCATCCAAAATATATATATTTTTAAAAAGTTATCGATAAGAAAATGGTAGAATCCGGAAGAATTACGCACTATCAAAATCTCTCCACAACGCTTTGGAATTGACTGGGACGTTATCGTTAACTCTGGAAATATCGAGAAAATTGTATAACGGAACCGGCCGACTATAATCAGTTTTGGCAAAGTTACATAAATTCACAGACATAGCAAAATCGTGCAGTGTATCTTGCTAGCGCGTAGTGATTCCAGCGATAGATATTCAGCGCAAGTACGTATGTAACGTTGAAAAAAATTATCCGTTTCCGGCAACTAACTATAGTAACGAATCTCACTAGTTTTGTAAAAATGTATAAAACTTTGAAACACAATATAAGTGAAATCAGTACTCCAAAAAGAGTGGTCTAATGTTAAATTGAACCAAACATCTATATAATGTCCCTAAATTAAAAAAAAATTCGGTGCATCTTATGGTCCGATGCGTCTTATCGTTCGCAAAATATGTTATTTAATATTCTTATATTTTATACGCGATGCATTATGTATATGGGAGCGTTGTAGTCCGTTTCGCAATGTTTTTAGTTACGCCACTGTTCAGTACCAGGAGTTGGGGAAATAATGTTTTCTCATAATCGGTGTTAATAAGTACTTCGGCCGTATATACTCGTACGGCGCGAAGTATGTAGTGTACGTATCGTGGCAATAGGTGCTTACAGTTAACGGAGGGAGTGCGCTACTTTATTAAAGACATGGACCAACCGCAGTATTTTATTTCAGAAAGATAAACTTTTGTACAAAATAAAATTTTATATCCCTGGAAAATATAGTTTCTTTGAAATCATTTTGTGTTAATGTTTTTAATGATAATACGTTAATGGATTATACTTTAACTCGACTTATACGCATTTTACACTGATGCAAGAAAAAATAGCCTTTTTTACCGTGTTACACGTGAGGGGTATAAAAGCATATATTCCACTGAGGCGTTTTTTGAGATAAACACAAAAAACCGCTCACCACTCAAGGAAAATTTCTCTCTGGAATATATGAAACTTACGTTTTATTGGAAATAAGTTTTTATTTCCTCGCCTCGTGATCCAATTGTCGCGGGTTCGAACCTCACTCCAGACTAGCAAGTTAGTCCTATTTTCATAGCACAAGCAATTAGTTTAGTTTGAAATAATAAGAATATTGATGTGACACGTATTCCGTGTTCGCACCTCTATTTAAAAAAAATTAACAATCGTCACCTCAGTTTTCATGTATAAATAAATATTTATCTTTAAATATGGATATTCTTATGTTTGTTATTAATAGTGAGTATTGCTGCTTTCGATATTTATATGACGGTTTATTTAAAATCAATATCATTTCTCACATTAGTATGAAGCGGTCACTTTGTCACCCGACACATCCTTGGGGGTTGATTGGTTGAAGTAGATATTGCTGTCTTTGCTTATAATAGTAATTTGAAACATGATTTTGGAAGAGATAAATCTATATTTCCTATAAAATCTCGAATTCAATAAATTCAAAATTAGTAATGCTCGGTGACTGCATTGAAAATATTTTTAATTTTTAGGATATTGCTGCCTTTGCTTTTATACACATCATGTATAAAATGGAACTAGAACATGTTTTTACACAAACGAGTGATTGACTTTTTGGATACATCGCCGAATTATCATATGACGTATGAGATGAGGTATAGTAAATTATTTGAAAAATTGCGGAATAGATGCAAGCTTTCTAGAGTCGTTAGTATCAGGGTTTCTAAAATTACCCTTGTTTTTCATCGAAAAATAATATTTTACTATATAAATTTAAATATACAAGGTTAAAATATATTTCATATATTTTTTATTTTATACTATAAATGGGTTCTGTCAGAGTCAAAAATATTATGTTTTTATTTTACTCCTAGTCAAAAATACAATTGTATCCTGACGAAAGGGCCATGTACTCTGAAACATGGTGATATTTTTCAGTACAATACTCAAATTGTGAAAACAAAGTTCATTTTTATTAATTATATTAAAACATTTTTTCTTTATTCTTTCTCAGACTTCATCTCTTCACTGATGGATATAGGCTTCGTCCATACCCTTCCATTATTCAAAGTTTTTATATAAGAAGTTACGGACGATACATGAAGTTACGGGGATAAACAGACGGACGGACAGACGGATAGACCACGTTAACCTAATCTCAAAGTTATATTTATATTTAACCAATTCAAGGAATAATTTATCTTAAAACATTGTTTCGAACTTATTTATTTAATATTAAGCTATTTTTAATCGTTATTGGTAAACAAGTTTTAATTTTTTCCGCTAACATTTTATACAAAAGTCTCGTTTAGTAAGACAGAACGGTTGACAGACAGTAAAATATCATTATTGATATTACCAGTAATTCTTTCCAAAATTACTGGTTGTGCTAAAAGTAGATGTTGTTACAAGTTTTACCGGTAACGATAAAACTTGTAATGATATCCCAAGTTTGTAGATTTTTTGGGGATATTGACATTTAAATTGAAAAAACTTGGTAAGTGATAGCCAATACACCTTAAAAATAATTTTATATAAGCAGAGAATGTATTTTTTATCTTACTCAGACAATTATTGTCTGAGTGAGATAAAAAATACATTCCCTGCTTATATTGATATGGTGTATGTCAATTTAAACAATTCAATAAAGATTAATTATAATCGAACCGAACCGATATCACGAATAAAAGACTGCTCGATACTGACATTATAATGATAAAGACTTTTAAATATGATAAATTTTAATTGCACAATCACACTATTGATATATTATTGAAATACTGGTCGAACGCCCGTGAAAAATCACGGCGCATAATAATTGCAGGATTTTGAAGCTGAAAATTCATGGATGGAAAAGCGTTTGTTTCTTTAAATTTACTTTATTCCATTAAAGCTAAAACTAAATATAATAAAACAATAATAAAAAAATTTCGAGACCGCGTAATTTGGTCGGGCGACCCCCTTGCGTGTGGCCTGAACCGCGTGCTGATTGCGTGACATACTCTAATTATCTTATTAATTATCTAAAATTGTAATTCCAGCAAGTTACGGATGTTACGGACCGACAAACAACGAAATTATTGTAATTAGATGTTATTGGTGGAATTGGCGTTAACATTGTAGAGATTATAACTACATGATCATGAAAATGTATGTAAAATAAATATGTTTTCTCCCTGGGGTTAATTAAATATTATATCGTATATTTTTCTACTTGTGACAGAATCTTTCAACGACACGTGAAGTATTAAATTCTTGAAGGAAATCCGAATGACGTAATAGAATCACTTCCTTTGGTACCTTCATAAGGGATAATATTGTATATTTCTGTACTAAGGTGTTGTTCTGTACAATTGTGAATGGCTTGAATCAACGTTTGTTATTAATATATTAATATGATATTGATTACTTAAGGAAGTCCGGTGTAGGAAGTAGGCTTCTTTTATATGGCCTTCTAATGTATGCATCAAATTTGCAGTTCTCTAGATATCATCCGTCGATCTTTTTGGGGGCCTCCAAACATTTTTTCGGCATGTTCGTGAACTTTTCAACTCATTCCTTAATGGTTTATGCATTTAACTCATGGTCATTTAAACATAAGCGTCTTTGGATTGTTCCTAATTGAAAATCTTCATTAGTTTTCATCGTTATAAGTGCTAAATTATCTATCGTTCGCTTTACCACTTATTAATTTTGAATACGATTCCAACATGAAATACTTCATTTTCTAGAAGAGTAGGTTAAAACTGATGTTATCAAAGTCTTATACATCACTAATTACTACTTTTGATTTTCTGAACATCATGTTTGACTTCACCGTTTTTCCAGACCAAAGCAGCAAAAATACACACTCACCAAATGAGTTGTCTAAGAAATCAGTTTTGTTTATGTTTATTAATATGGATCCTAGATAACGTGACGTCAACATATCATGATATATATTTTATTTTTAAACTATATATATACTAGCTTATCTATCCTATGATATTGTCTGGTATCCAATTTTCGTTAGGACGGTCCTATAAATATGTACACGTACACGACAAACATGTTAGAAAAAATAATAATAACAGTTATATAATATTGTCACGAGATTTTAGAATCACGTTATCGATGATTTCGCAGCACTCTACACTATTGATAATAAAATTGGAATTTGCTAGAAGGTTCTGGAATATTGGAAGCATATGATGGAATGACGGAGAATAGACGAATATGGATCAGGTATCCATACAAGGAGCTCCATGATGCGTAATTCAGTCTATTTGGCGTTTCACAAATGTGACGTGAGTAGCGATAACCCGGAAAGCGGTGTGGCCAGCGTGATTAATCGAGTGATAAATAAAGGAAGAACCTATGAGAAGTTTTTCTACATGCGAATATTGAACGAAATTTTCTAGAAAGTGATCAAAGCAATAGAAACAGCTTAGTAAAAATGTTATTAAGTCAAGTGATTAGAGATAATTAGTGCAAATTAAAAAATAGTGTAACAGTTAAGTGTGTGGAATATTCTAGAAATATTTAGTAACTATAAATTTATTAACAGCGTTCTGATTTAATTCGTGTCCAGTGACTTTTGCGTTGTAAAAAAGTTAAAATTGGTAGTGTTTTAATTTACCTCCCACAGCCATGTCCCGTAGTATTGTTAAAATAAGTTATCGCTTATTAATGTAATGATAACATCGTTGTTATTATAATTAATGTAATATTGCATTGAGGAAACATTAATATAGATTTTTATATTATTTTCTACAGAAAATACAAGTTTACAGGCTCCCTTACCCATCTTAGCTTTTTATAGCTTGTATATGAGTATGTGATACTTGTTTACTGTGGAAGAATGTTCGCTGCATGAGTCCGTTGCCGAACGAGTTATTTCTTATTCGGTCGATCAGCATTGATCTTTTCTTCGCCATTGTTAAGCCAGTTGTCGGGGCCTGTCTCCGAGTTCATATGTCATCACAGGCAGGACGTGTTGCGGCAGGTCGGATCTCATACGTAGACTGGTTTTCATTTAAGGATTCAATCGGATTAGTGTATTTTGCGGCTTGTTCCAAAAAACTGGTTTAACATTCAATTCGTATAAGATATACATTTCGCATGTGTAAAATGTAGTCTAGCTTCATTTATGTTTCTTGTCATACAACTTTTGCATTTTATTGATTATTTCATAGTAACATATTAATCGAACGTAATGAGGATTTATAATAGTATAACGAGAAGGTAGAATCCAGAGGAATAACGTACGATCAATCGAGTTGATCGGGACATTATCGTAAAATCTGAAAACATCGAGAAAATGATAAATTGTATGAAAAAATCGGCCAGCTAATTGCACAATCACAATAATTGACAGCGACGAGTCCATTGACACAGCGAAACGTGCAGCATATGTTTCTAGGGCTTAGTTATTCCAGCGACACATATTCAGCCCAAGTATATATGTAACGTAAGTAAGTAACTTTGCATTGTGTAAAGTGATCACTTAAGCCAGCCGTGTGATAGGTCGTAAGCCCTATGAACACCCAATAAGATTTCCATACCTACTTTCCCATATAAAAAATAGCTTCGTCTTTATGAGACATTTATAATATATATCTTGATTATAAAATTAAAATTTAACTAACAAGTAGAGACAACGTGGTTTGTTTCCACCCAATTTAATGAGAAAAATGTTCATATTCGGTCATGCCGAGAATATTGTAGATACATGATAAACCGCGTTGGCCTTGAAAACCTTTCTTCTTTCTGAAAAACATTCTACACTAGTGTAGTGATTTTATATCTCTTAAGAGTTGTACGTATAACTACGAATTAATTTTATATCTTTAATTAAATAAGATCAAATTTAGATTATTTTCACCAATAATAATAAAAGATAAAATATCAATATGTTTCGAGAACCATGTTGTAATTTCAGGATAACAAGTATACTAGTTATCCTGAACACGAGAAATAATCTTAAAAAATTTCATACAAATTTTATAATATTATTTTCTACGTAAATTATAATTTATCTACAGTAAAAAGTGTATTGTATCACGCTTTCTTCCTAATTTTTATAAAAAACTTACTAATTAGTTCCAGTAATGTCGCATTAGTGATTCGTGGCCATGGGTTCGAGCCCCACCCTAGGAGACCAGAAATAAATTCTATTGATAGTAAGTACTATCGTTGCATAAGTGTTTAGCACACCAACTGCATATGCAGTTTTGCAAGATGTATATTATTGTATTATTGTATTATTTGTAGATTTATATTATTAAAAAATAAATATATTTATAAATAAAAAAATCATTACTTAAAAATACTCGTAATGAGAAAATTGATTTGTCACGTAACGTAAAAAAATAGTCAAAATAAATAGTAACCATGAGGGAATAATTTAAAAGCTAAATGAAAATTAGCGGCATAACACAAACGAAAAAATTCTATTCCGATATCCATTCACTATTGAAAACAAAGCATGTCTCATTGATTTCCGCGTTGGAGCAGCAGGTAGGACAGGCGAGATTGGGATCGTGCGACGGTGTGGCAGCGTGACTCTTGCGAGCGCAGCGGAGGAATGCAAAGGCACAAGCCCCAGGAATGAAAAACAAATCCTTTTCACGGTTCCCGGAGAGCAAGGAGAGCAGAGAGCAACACGTCCCTACGGAGAATTTCAACGATGAGGAAATATTCCCGGAATTGGAAGAACGACAAGGATTTGTTCAACCTGGCAGTCGTGAATAGTTTTACACAATTTTTGGGGAGAATTTTCATAAATTTATCCCGTTTATGTAAGGTGGCTCCCTGCATTATATTAAAGATGCGAACACGAAATGATAATATTCTTATTATTTTCAAACGAAGCTAAACGCTTGTGCTATGAAAATAGGACTAGCTTGCTGATGTCCTGGAATAAGAAACACTAGGCGAGCGTCATGATCACTACATCAACAAGTTTCCCAAAATTGTGAACTTAAGAAAATGAATGCAATATTTATTAAAAATATGCAGTTATTCAAAAATTTTAAAATAAAAAATAGTTTAATCCGGTATGATTAAGTTTTGTGTACAAGACCAGATCCATCATATAAATAAACATATGCATATATTAGATTTAATTAAATATTAATATTTAATTTACCTTTTTACATATAAAAAATAGTATTTACACTAACCGTTCAGATTATGTATAAATATCCAAAAAATTGCCACTTGTATTACTATATAAGTTAAAGTTATTACGTATTTAAATCAACCGACAGACCAAATAAGCACATTAATTATAAACACTCATGTACACATCTATGGAAAAAACAAGTAATAGAAATACTTAATAAATGAATAAATGAAACCAAGAAAAACTTTTTACAATTTGTACAGCCAAGGATATTTACATTGAAGATTTCTTGAGGAGATGTAATTGATTAAGCGAAACGTAATCGGCATTCAATTTAGCAATTAACGCAAAAAATACCAGTTAGACATAGGCCCACAATAAAAAAAAATGTAGAATTAAAACGTTAAATGAAAATGCGTATCTACATATTTCACGGTCACAGGTGACTAAAAACAACTGCACAATGGCTTTAATTCATCGCAGCGGTGGAATTTTGAGGAACTCTGTGTTCAGTGGGATTGTCGTATATACATGATGTACCATGGCTAGCAGCAGAAAATTTTCCGGTAGATTTTTGCCTAAGTTATGAGTCTAAAATGGATAACAAACCATGACCAATAGTTAAAGAGATATGCGACATCAAAGTTAGCCTTTTTTTCAATATTTCTGACTAAATAACTAAATAACTAATAAATAAATAACGGACGGAATTAATTTTTCCTTAAAAAAAATTTTCCTTAGAAAAATTATTTCACAACCTTATTTCACAAATTATATTATTAAGGGAATATTTTCACAAATTGTTTTATTCGAGGTTGCCTATATTCTCTTTAAACGTTTTTGTAAAAATTGTATTGACAAGTGAAATATTTATTATTCCGTTTATAAAAAAAATAACCTTTACATTTGCTACCCATCAATAATGTCGTTTTTCTGCTTATTTTTGTTTATTGTCATAACCTTTTAATCCAGCTTAAGGATCTTTCCGATTCGTTTAAAGTATCTGTAAATGCTATGATAAAACCATTTCATTTATATTTCTTCCGTGCAAATAGATGGATGAGATAGCTTTCACTACTGTTCTTAGCATGTCATTATCCAACACAACCGCGCGTCCCCGGCAGGGTTCGTCTTGAAGATTACAATTCTCATTGAAAAATCTCTTAAACCATCTATGTCACATCTGAATGTGTAAACAATTTTCCGCATTCTAATCCAGTGTAAAAAAAACTTCACAAATGTTTTGTTCACACTCGATTTGACGTACATTTTCTAAAATCGTATAATATAATACAATGTGCCGAAAAAGAACTTTTGTGTTAGCGATTTACCTAAATATATTTTTCTTGCTGTAAATCACTCTATATCGTCCAAAACTACAAATTAATGAAAGAAAACATATTGATATAAGATCAGTTTATATGACCTCCGATACAATTCTTACATCTTGCTGTAAGTCGTTCTATATCGTCCAAAACCAAAAATCAACGAAATAATATATAACTGATACAAGATCTCTTTATATGCGATCCTGTGGGAGTGTATGCCAGAATAATTTTGCTCGATGTACAATACGATCATAGTTTTAGAGAAAAAGGTTTTATGTACTGGGCGTATTGGCCGAAATACAGGGATAAAAATATTTTATATTTTTTTTCCTTATTAAAGATTGTTCAGATTTGCTTGTGTCTCGATGGTAAAAAAGTAATTTTGGAGAGATAGATTTTTTCTGTACACCTTAATATTTATTTAGAATATTATTAAACTATGTTCTAAAAATGCAACTAAAATTATAAAGCATAAAAAATGTTGCATTTTACACAATTAACATTATTTTAAATTTCCTTGAGCGTATAGTTAATAATAGACATCAACGCCGCAAACATGCATGGGAAACCCGACATCTGCTGTGTATTGCTGGCAGAAAGGTGTGCTTTACCGTCGCCGCTTAAAAGAGAGTACTGGGTTCATGAATACCTAAAAGTGAGTGCTGTGAGGAGAACATAGCGTTTCAGTTGCAAGGCTGGCCGCGACGCAGAGGTCACCCCGCTGCACGCCGGCGCGGGTGGAAGCGGTTCTCACGAGGAGAGAAGGAGACGAGGCGCAGTCGCACACGTTCCGCGGGGTCAGCGGTTCAACACTCTGTTGTCAAACAATCTAGCGCGGTACCGTATTATTAGACGGAGCCGCCAAGGCTGAGGCTATCTCTGTTTGTTTTAATTACTTACAGATGTTTTGTAAAAAAAAACACATACCTGCACCGACCCGTGTAAATTATAATTAAGTAGGAGTATTCACGCGGTAGATTATCAATCTTACAGTAAATTACATGAATACGTAATAGCGTTAAACTTTAGTTCGAAGGCAAACTCGTAAACTGGCGTGGGTAAAATATCGAAGAGATGATTGGTTACTATTACCTTGCTATGCCAATCGTATTTATTTCTATTTAATATTGTGAAAAGCAGACCGAAATACGATGTCCAAACGTACAGCTTCATCATGTCATCACAAATATTATGATTCAATGAATATGATAAGGAGAGTTCTGTATACCTGTCAATACATATATATGTAGGGATGATTCATGCTGATACAACACGATTTCGGCGTCGTGCGTACTTGACCCAATACTGTATTGCAAAACAGTCAAATCGACAAAATGATTTAGATAGGTAGATCAAGCAATGTTGTGTTGCTATCACAATCGATCGGTTGTGATAATAACCTAACACCTTTCCTAAACCCGCAAGCCTGCCTACGCTATACCAAGCGAGTTGATAGCTACTAAATGTAATGTAAAGGACTCATTATGGGGTATATTTACGGAAAAATAGGCCTCTTTGCTAGGGTCTAATAAAGGCGGAGTGGAAATATAGTGGATTGCAAATTCTATCAATAGCGAGGATATACGAAGATAACATTTTATGTGTACGTCTCACATATACCATATAATGTTGAAAATCGCACGCTAGAAGGTTCTTCCTCAGCACAAGTGCTACATATCTTTTTATTAGCCTTTTTAACGAGTTTTGAGAGAAATCCGAGACCATTTTTATCACACCATACCTCGTTTTATTACAATGGCGTGTAGGACAGACAGCTAAGGGATCACTAGAATAACTGAAGATGTTGAAAGTTATATCTAGATTCGGACAACTTTATACTAGAGCAGTTAAACTGGATTTACTTGTCCTAAAGATAGCAGTAAGCATTTTGCTCAACGATTATGTGTACGTGCGCCTTACATACGTAGTACATACTGACTGATCCTGACGATTTGAAAGCCAGGCGAATGACATTGTAAACTGTCCCTACGACATTTTGCGATTCATGTTCAGGATTTAATGGCACAAGCTTCAGCGACTTGAGAATAATGATCCACAACATCGCTAGCAATTATTTCATTTTTAATACTCTTCCAAATAGTATAAAATAGTTAAGAGATGCATTTAGTTCATAGCGAAAGTATGTCCCAGCTCGCCAATTTTAATGACACATATATAAGTTTTTTTTTTGCACAATTAAATCCATTATTAAACAAGGCGTACCTTTTTGTAATAAAACTCGACTTGTTTACTATGACATTATAATTAATAATTAGAATGATCTTTTCATAATTGTTTTAAAACTAACAAGTTCTTAATGGTTTTTTCCATTAGTTAACTTTTTTAAAAGTAATGGAACCAGTCCTGGAGCTGGACCATGTACCAAGATACGTATGATTACGATAGTTTATATTGATATATTTTGGTGATCTGTGAGCTATTTTAATTTGAAACATTTTGTTCAATGTAGAAAGTCAGGTATTGGATTTAAAAGATAGTGGTATATTTTTTATGTTTATAGTGTTTACTTTAAGGAAACCTATAGAAAATTTTTACTGTAGTCAAACGATATACAAACACAGTATACATATCTAGTTAAATATTACTATTTTTAAATATTTGCTAAATACATTTGTATGGATTACCATACTGAATGCTTATGTCTAACCTTGTACTAAATATAAATTGAAAAGAGTTTAGGAGAATTCTCCATTGGTTTCATAAAGATTAACTTCAACACTTCATCATACATGAAAATCACGCTGTATTACGTAAACCATAATCGTTAGATGAGGTCTAAGAAAATAAAACAAACCTGACATAAAATTTTGTAGTACGTGGTATTCGTTAAAATATTATATGAAACGAAATATAACATATTTTCATGTGTAAAGGTCACCGCATCAGGATGAAATTAAAAAAATGCTAACCAGTATATCCCTGCAGAGTTTTGCATTACAATTTAAGTTGATCAGGGTTGCCCCGAGCAAAACCTCAACAGAACCAACTTTTCATTGTTCGATAAGCAAACTCAAAATTCAAATGAAATACGTTAACTGTCTGAATTGAATTTTAAATCAAATTAATTTATAAATTAAATTGACTCAAATCTTTATATTCGTAATTCTTACTATTTTTCAAGTTTTCTAGTATTGAAAGTGATCCTAAAAGTAGCAATAAAATACTATATATAATGTGCGATGAGTTGCTTTTTATTATATTTTATAAATAATTCGATTGGTGAGAATAATCAGTTTTTAAACGCATAAGAAAAGTCGAGAAAGATGAATGTTTCCTTGGCATCTATACTAAAAATTAATTATTGATGTTGACATGGTGTTTGGTCGAGGAACTTTCTCGATTAGGTATTAGTACTAATTACTATTACTTGTGACATAACGACTCCCGGCTCGACCATTAAATATTATGTATAAATACTAATTTCACCTTCTGCTTTCATATACAGAATTTGCACACGGCCATCTTACTTAGAATTATAAATTTTGTTTGTAATTGCCTGTTAAATATGTAATAAAGTTCTAATATTTGCATTTTTTCAGATCTATTAAAAAAATCAAGTATAATAATTTCGTTAACTGTCCGTCCTTCCGTTTGCCTGTCCCCGTAACTTTGTGTAACGTAATTACGTTCGAATTCATGACTAAAAAATAATCTGAGATGGGGCTTGAACCTCGAGCCACCAAACCCGAACCGGCTAATTTACGCATCTGACTACGGCCTCCTTTCCGTAGACCGCCAAAAAGATGCTATAAATATATACTAGGGCTTAGCAAAGACGCGAACCAATATTCCGTCATTTTTGATGGGACAGCTAGTAAAGAAATAACCTTCAAACATTTGAACACAAAATTCAATTTTAAACAAGAAATTAATATTGAAAATTTCGTTTAACAATTATGATCAATATAAATATTATTATAAAAGGTTATTTTCTTCATTAAAATAGTTTTTAAATTATAATTTTAGACTCTTGTACATACAGATTTAGCAGAAAATTATAATAAACACAATACTTTGAGTATAATGGTTAAATGAACTCGGAATTATTAATGTGGTATTGAATTATTATCATTTAAGAGAAAGGATCCAGTAAAACTTGTTTATTATATAAAAATTAAGATCTTTTATGAATATTTAAATAATTCCAAACATAAAAAACTGATAAATATTTATATCATCAATTAGCAGAAATGAAATTTTTATTTTAACTGCCATATAACAATCATATCAATATCTCTACGATAAAATAATCACCATTTGGTGTGTTTATAGATAAATACATTAAATATGCTAATTCATTCATATATTATTGAAAGAACATTTTATTACTGACATGAATGGTAATAAGGCGAGCAATATGACCGATAGATATTTACCGAGTTTTGTCTGCTGGTAATCTGTTTCAAGAAGTACATTCTGCCACGGTATGAACGATAATGAGTCTTCTTCTTCAAAAATAGAAAATTAATTTTGTGATGGCATTATTAATATAATTAATAAAATAAACTTAGTTTTCACCACTTTTTATGTTTAAAATTGAAAATGAATTAAGAAATAAACATATTTGCACATTTCTCTCTGAATGAACTTATTCACGATCCACCACGATAAGATCAATAATTTCGAGAAATGCCTTATAAAGAAATGTATGTAGAAGCTTAAAATAAAATAAAAAAAACATAAAATATGTCATAACAAAGTGGATCAATATGAAAGATATAGAGAAAAAAATCGATATTTTGAAAAATATACATGTTAGAAACATAGATTTTTCTCTGCATCATAATTTGTTTTTAATATCTAAGAATTATTTAATAATAAATTTAAACCTTAGAGTAAAATAAGAATAGTTATAAATACATTTATGTCCGACTAAATATTTATTTACGTTCAATACATAATTGCGCGTACGTACCTACTTCTGAAGCAATTTTTTGCAATATATAATTAATTAATCTCAGCTAAGAAATTGTTGTACGCATAACAAAATCACGTTGTTAGTAAGCAATAAAAACAATATCTTAATCACGTTCGCAGAAATGTGCTGCGGTACGATCGAGCAAGACGGAGTCTGCGCGCGGACGAGTTTGGTGATGAATCTTTAAGGTGCCGAGAGGAGCGCCTGAATCATGAATGAAGGGATTAGCGGGTATATTATAAATGAGGTTAAATTAAACTCACCCTAGTCGTCATCCTGGTACCGAGTTGTGCACTAACTTGCCGCCTGGTTAACTCTGCCGCTCTGCCCGGCGGCAGGGACCAGCTTGCCGCGCGGTCCACGGCGGTGGGGGCAGGCGGAGGGGGGTGCCAAGGCTTTCGTCGATGAGAGGCAAAAGTAACTACTTGTACGGCTGACTCGGTACTGCGTCCTATTCTAAGGTACTAAAAGGAAAGCGATATGCATAAAACGCTCTGATTGGAGATTTCAAAGTATCGAGCAATGAGAAGTCTGTCGCGTAGCCATGGGATTATGGAAATGAAAATAATCTGCGTCTCAACAAATTGCATCTGCGAAATGATATTTTTTTATGAAAAAGGATACATATTTTGTATTTTTATACATTTCACGAGTGTCGTAAAGAGATTTTCATTTTTTGAAAAATTTGAATGAACAAAATTATAATACACGATTTTAAGAATTTTTCAGATTTAAAGTTATGGGAATTATCATCAAATCCTATCCGCGATCGATGGTCCACTCTATCATTTATTTTATGAATGGTTTTTCCTTTGCTGTTCTTTTTTTCTTCTTACTTCATCACCGTGGTTATGTGTTGTGGCGGACAATTATTTTTTAATGAAACATCCACAGAATGCAAGGTACAAAATACATAATGAACTATACATTACTTATTTCAAACTTGACCCAATATTCCAATAACAAACGTTTTCGGCCTGCTCTAGTAACATACATATATTTAATGCGATCATTTACGAATTGGCATGGAAAACGAATTTTATGTACAAATATTTGTTTGTTCGCTACCGTCCTCATATAAATACATTTTTCTTCAAAAATGTCACATGACTATTGTTTAATGTATGTCAACATTCATATCAATATGTCTACATAAAATCTCTATATACTAAATGTTACAACGTATTGACTACCCTAATGCCCGACTATTTAAAAAAAATTAAAGTACCAAAAATAATAGATGGGTAGGTATATAGATAAAATATCAATAATCCAAATTTAAAAAATTAAAAATACAAAAAAAGAAGCAATTTTCGATCTGCGAGATTTAGAGATACACTTAATATACCAAAATTTAATTTTACCACAACTCAAAATCATCTTAATTTTTTTGGTTAAATATTAGTTTATTTACTATTTAATAGTTTAATAAAATTCTTGAATTATCTCCCCCCTACAATCAGAAAAATAACAGATCAGAATAAATTTAAACCTGAAACCAAAAAACATGTATACAAACACCTACTAGACACATAATATGATCATGGCACTGTTTGAAAATGTCAGTTACAACAATTTGCACCTTCCGCCCCAATATTATCATTAAATAAAAAAAGAATTCAAGGCTACTACTACTTCTTACTAATTTAATATTTTTTTGTATATAATCATTGTTATACATTCAATACACCTGCAATACTCCTCTATACACGAGTCTCTGATTCTCATAGAGCTAGTCGATTAAAATGTTTCTTTATTTTAAATGTTAAATTATATTAATTTATGTAAAAAGAACAAATAAATAAAATAAAAAATTATAGAATCGTAAAAAATAATATTGTCACAATTTTTGGTCTGCACACCAATATTCCGATACATTTTCTTGATTCGTTGTATTATCTTAAGTATTACAAGGAACGAAGCAAATTGTAAATGAATAGATAGTTCAACCTTGGGTAAATTTGACACGCCTTTCAAGCAAGTATTATATTTAATAAATACAGCATTAGATACATAAAACGCATTTTCATGAAAAAAATACTTGAAATTATTAAAAAGTAGATGAATGTATACTTGCTTGAATTCTGTAGTCACAGCATCTACCAATCAAGCACATCGTGCTTAAATGCAGCGGTTATTAGTTTTTCAAAAAGTTTAATTTTAAAAAAAATCAAAGGAGAACCGTAAAAATATTTGGTTTGATTATATATTTGAGATATGATACTCAAAATTTATATATAAAATGGCAGAATCCAACCGGTATTATTGAATGATTTTTGAGTCATTGCATCATTGCAATACAAAGTTGATAGCTATTAAATGAAACAAATTATGTATAATTTACGAATAACGACATGTATAAATTTAAAATATTTCAGAATATTTTGAGTGTCCAAATTTTTCAAGAACACAATCCTGGATTTTATCCCCAGAAGGATATCATTTAACAAGATATATTGTAGACGTATCATAGAGAAGAAGCTATATTTTTTATGTGGGGAAGTAGGTAGGAAGTCTTTTTGGGTGTTCATAGGGCTTATGACCTATCGTACGCCTGGCTTAAGTGAGCCCTTTACACAATGTAACGTTCACTAATTCCACCCATGATAGACCACCACAGCAATGCAATTTTTTGTATGTATGTATGTATGTTTAACTTGCACACTTTGTTTCGTATGTGAGTTGTATTTTTACTACCGCCACCTTCAGTCGAAAACTTTGTCATTCCCATAATCCAATACAGATGTCAGTATTGATAATGAGATATCTATATTTCGAATGGAGTTTTTAAAGCAATATCCCTTATACGCGTATATGAGATTCTTCCGGAAGAATCTCATATTATTATATACTCATATACGCATAAATAGGATAAATATCTCAGTTTCGTTCCGGTTATAATCAAATATTTTTCGAAAGATACATTTTTCTGCATATCTCTCTATTTGGTCTAAATATATTCTTAAATTGGATATCCCATTATATTTTGCATAAAATGTATTTTCTTGAAAAAAATTTTTTTTTTCACTGAGGTGCCACCCTTCTTTAGGGCACTAATAAATGGAGACAGCACGGCCCCTAAGCACGGTGTTACTAGTGAAACGCAAGACCTTTATAAATTAGTATATAGATTGACTTTATAATGTCTACCATCTCAAAATATCGATAGATTGGAGTCTATATAAAAGCGATGGTGGGTTGTATATTATTCTTTATTTCAATAATTATGGATACATTTACCAGCCCTCCTCCATTGAAAATCTAAACACGATTCAAATTGTAGAAAATTTACTCAATAGTGAATTGTTTTAAGATTTATGTAGGATAATGATATCATAAACTCGGGACACAGAGCAATCAAAATTTTACGTAGGATTATTTGAAGTAGTAAGGATGAAAAGGTCCTTTGTCCTTTTATGTTTCTGATTACTATCTATTTGTATTATGTTGTATTATTAAGGATATTAAATTTAACATGTCATCAATAGTAAAAATAGTAAAAATAAAAATATAATTGTGCAATAAAAAAATAAGGAAAAATAGAAAATTAACCTTTCAATGATTTTAATTTGGTTTAATTGTGGTAACCTTAGAAAACATAAAATAATAATTATTACGATATTTCACTTAGATATACAATATAATGGAAGATAGTTTTTTTCAAACGTACACAATCAATAATTTATAAATTTAATTTAATCTTTTTTTATTCTTCTTCTTCATGTGCCCTGTCGGGTCCCCCCGATGTCGGCGATCATCTGGGAGAAAGTTTCCCTGTCCAGGGCAGTGCGGAACAGCTCTTACACGCTTCTTATCCCGGTCCACTCTCGGATGTTTCGAAGCCTGGAATGCCGCCACTTTTATTTGTCCATTGTATAAAGATGGCCTGTGGACTTCTTGATTTCCTTCAGGTGCCACCGGATGATTACATTCGTCCAGTGACTGTCTGTTCTCTAGCGATTTGGCCTGCCCATTACCATTTAATTTTCTTGACGTATTAAATTATATCAACTTACTGGATTCTATAATGGCTTTCAGCCTCTTGTAACTTGTATCTTGTAATTCATCCATTTTTTTATAAAATTATTAAATCAAAGCAATTAATAAATTCACTCCCTCTACTAATTTTTATATTCCCCACCTAACACTTGACCCTTTTGGAAAGGAAGTTATCGTGCGTCAGTCTCGAAGAAGATACAGTTAGGTACACTAACATGGTGCATACAAAGTTTGTTCGTTTTCTAAAATTAATAATAAATGTACAATAAATTAAGAGTGGGTCATGACGTACGATGGATTTCATTTTCCACATTTTTTAAAAATATTTCATTTGGCAACGTTAATGTTTGTCATTTATCATCTGCTCTCATTAAGATTATTAAAAATAAACCGTTATAAAAATATTGTTAAAACACATTACAAATTTGGTAAAAGTTTTGCGAAGACTGTTTGAAAAGTTCGCGGATTTTTTGGTATTCATATTTCAATTATTGAGTCTACCATAAGAAGATTAATTTAATAAATTGAGGAAACTGGATCGGTTATGACATAACAAACTTTACCGCGTCCTCGTTCTGTACGGTCGGCTGAAAACATTGCAGTTGTCAGCGAGAGTCCAGGAATGATGACGAGAATCCAGGAACATCAACCCGTCGACGTTCTCAACAATTAAACATTAATAGAACCAGTTAGAAAAGAATTCTCACTGAACACCTTCATCTACACCCTAATAAATTTCAAAGGAAAATAAATTTTTAAATAATAAATTAAAGAGATAATTCGCTTATTGGGTAATAGAAAACCGAATACTGAATGACAATTTCTTTTAAGCAATGAAACTTATTGTAATTGCAATGGTTTTATTAATAAGCCGAGTTATCGAAATTTGGGAAATGAAAATTCTCGTGTTATACATGAAAAACCAATGAACTCACAAGGGGTCGCTGTGTGGTGCGGATTATAGACTGGATGTGTAATTGTATCGTTCTTTTTGAGAATAAGTCTAGCCAAGCTGTAACTGTATCGATAAATGATATATAAGTGGCAAAGTATCGATGTTTTTTGGGATCAATTGGATGAATTGGGTGATATGGACCTCTGAAAATGTGGTTTTACAGAATACACATGCCATACAGCAAGAGAAACTATTGATTTGTTAAGACAACATTTTCTTGGTTGTGTGATTTCCATAAATGCTGAAGTTAAGTGGCCGCCCGGTTCTTGCGACTTGACGCCATGCCATTTTTTTCCTCTAGGGTTTTGTAAAGTCCAAGGTCTGTACTAACAATACTAACAAACCATAATAAATTTCTGAACTGAAAACAGAATCCAACGCGTTATTGCAGAAAATGAACCAACTGCCTTGCAAAAAATAGAAAAATTTGATCACATGGGTTAAGGTGTACCAGCACAGCCGCAGTAAAAATTTAACCAACATCTTATTTGATAATTAAACTCAACATGTTTTTTATAAAAAAATAAAAATTGCCCTATTAATAATAAAGTGATATATAACTGAAGTCAGCGAAAAAAAAATCAAAAGGGTCGGGATACGCCAGCACAGCCGCGGCGATCATTAGGCCAACATCATATTCCATAATCAATCTCAACATGTCTACTTTATAAATTAATAAAAGTTGCCCAATTAAATAATAACTTATTATACTACATTTTAAAATTAAATATGGCGCATCCAATTGCCCACTCTGAACAATATCCAGTTTCATAGAATGTAAACATTTCTAATTTTTTAAAATAATAAAGTGTTTTTACACTTTTAATAGGTGCCTATTTTTCTATTTTAAAAATTGCTTTACTTTTTAAATTAATGAAGCTACATCAGTGACAGCGGAAACAGAAACGCTGAGCAAAATTTGAGAATCCTAATATTTTTATTTGTTGAAGAAATTTCAACGTCGGCGTCGTTTTGATTGCTAAAACTGCTTACCTTGATTGCTAAAAATAATATGTAATCTGATCAATAGCGGCACTGCCCACGATAAAAATAATATTGGTGTTTGACATTCTCGGAGCAGATTTTAAGAGTTCACTCACTTGTATCTATTTCAAGGTTGAGAGTGCGTGGAGTAGAAATAAGAGCAATTTGCGTATCCGTCGCACAAATAAATCAACAAGAAAATAAATAAAAATATCCGCCGCATATTATATTGCCCAGTAGTATTGATATCGCCTAGTTTAAAATGATTTTAATTAATTCAAAGAAAAATCTTATGTTGAATTGTAATTAGTAATTATCGACTGTACGAGAACCTTTGAATAAATCATTTCTGCCTTATTGTGATAATTATTATTGTTGTTGTCAAGATATAATTAGTGTTTCTCACATTATTTTAAAACCTATTATCGATATAAGTAAATCGTTAATTTAAATTGGTTTATTAAGGCAATACTTGCATTCAGAATTTTATTTTATCGCTCCATGATTAGGGTTACCAGATGCAGAAATATATTCATGGAATAATCAACTCTGAAACCTACCGAGGTAGAATTTTTTTTTATATAAAAGTTTTTAGTTTGCTAGTTAGTTTTTAGTTGGTGTTTACAAAGTTTACAAAACACCATCACGCAATTTCTCTGCGAGGGTAGGCAGAGAGAATAGAGCGCCACACTCTTCTGTTCTGACACACGACTCTCGTCTCATCCACATACATCTTCGTATACAAGTTTGACGATTGCTGAGGCTCCTAACAGGACCATTCTCCAGTATCTGGTTGATTTGGTCTTGCCACGTCTTTCGGGGTCGTCCCGGTTTTTTTGGTGCAGTCAACACTTGGTTCATATTTTTTCCTTACCATTCTTTCCTCATTCATTCGCTTAACATGTTCAAACCATCTGAGTGACACTTTTTTATTCTATTAACATTGATAAGATCAGCTTTACATTCTTTCTTAACATCTTCATTCATTACTCTGTCATTCATAGTACTGCCACACATACGTCTAAGTGTCTAATCCACCGCATTCACTATACTTTCCTAAAGTTCCTCTTGTGCCACCTCCTGGCTTCACTTCCGTGAATTAGTGTTGGTACCAGCATTTCATTGTGTACCATTAACTTTGCCGCGGTAGATAAAAATATTTCTATAACAAATTATTGCATTCAAAGCACCATTCACTATATCCTCTGCAGTCACCCTCCTCTCGATATCTTTTCAGCTTTCCCAAATCAGATAGCGGTTATTGCATAACCGATTAAAATAACATAAGTGATGGTAACCCTGTCTGTGATAGAGTAATAAGGAAACTCAGAGTACATTATTATTACTGTAATACTCTATTGTTACTTTTTATAGGCAGGATTCAGTTTGACTGCGCGCGCGGATCAAAACGAGTGGCGCATTTGCGAACAAATTTTAGGTTTATTGCCTGGACTCGCTGATGTATAAACAACGAAGGCGAAACAAGTTTTACTGCCGGCGCGGGCGTGTAAATACAAACACCCGAACGAGAGCTACGAAATGGTATCACGAGACGCTGCGGTCGCGCGGGAACAATTAATTTCCGCTGACAATGGCGACCGTACCTGGCCGACATGTACTTACCGGCGCGTGTATTAAGAGAGCAAACATTCGGTCGGGCGTTACGTGTCTCGGCGTGTCTCAAGGTGACGCGGCGGCGGCGCAGCTTCCGCGTGGATCCGCGGCCGGGAGAATGGCCGGATGTGCCCGCAGCGAGGGCGGATGTTTGCCGAATCCATTGGTCGCAGCTTCTTTCACCGGTAAACGGAAACTGGATTTTTTCAATGGCAGGTACATCGCTTTTGTCAGAAGCGTCATCGAATGTACTGTCCTCGACTACTAGAACGTATCTGCTTGCGTGTTCCGTCTCGCGTAAATAGAAGTCATGCAGGCTTTGCCGTGGAAACTGCAGCTGCCAACTACGTCTTTGATTACCCGCTGCAAAGGTTTCCTAGACTAGCAAACAGATACGAGCAACTTGACATCTTTGTCAACTACTTTATAATATTCAAACATATTTTAAAAGGTGTATTGAAAGATAACTAGAATTTGTCAAATTGGACATAAATAATTGATTTTTATTTGTTTTGATTATTGATATACTGAGATAACTAACTGTTATGTAACATTTTTATTATATTATGACTTTCTTATGCTATTGTTTTTCACTCTATATTATTACTTTTTCTTTTTTGAATTTTTATTATATTTTGTTTTCCTTATGCTTTTGCTTTGTTATATACTTGTTTTTTACTTTATATTATATTTATCTTTATATATTTGTATTTGTATTTGATTTCCAATTTATGTAATTATTATTTTTTAATGTTATTATTTTTTTCTTTAAACTATCTTTTCTATAAATGTACACTTTACCTATTTGGTTGTAAAAGCTGTAGGGCATTAATAAATAATAAAAAAAATATAATTCCATAATTTGCTCACCTTCCTGTAACATTCATTCCTAAAAAAATTAAAGAATAAAGCATAAATGCTGTCACAAAACAAATTTCAAGAAATACATTATTCAAAATTGGAGCAGTTTAAGAAGGAAGTCAAATCTTTGAATTTGGAGAGCGATGTATTGTAATATTGCATACACATGTTTCAAACGGTTTCTGTTTAATAAAATCTACTATTTATAAAAGGTTTTTGCTTAAAAAAACATCTACTTCTTATTTGGCTTGTACATGTTTCAATCGGTTATTGTTTTATACAAACTTCTACTATCTAATTTGGCTTGTAAATACTCCTCCATAAACACGAGCTATCGGCTCATATTATGGGGAGTACTAGCTGTGACCCGTCAAAAATGACGGAAAATTGGTTCGCGTTTTAAATATTTATAGTAGGTCTTTTTGGCGGTCCACTGAGAGGCGTCGATAGCAACATGCATAGAACATGTTTGCTGGCCTGGGGTTCAAGCCGCATCTCCGGCCGTTTAATTTGTTTTTTTAGCCGTGAATTCGAACGAAATTACGGACGTTACACGAAGTTAAGGACGGACAGACAGACAGATAAACAGACAGACGGACATACGGACAGATGGACAGATAACGAAATTATTATATTTATTAATGGAATGTTTTGAAAGTAAGAACATGGGTATAATTTATTTTATAAAAATCATTGTATGTCCAATCCAAAAGCCCATTTATTATTTAAAATAATAAATGAGCTTTTAGATTGCACTAGTTTGGTGAATATGATTAATAATAGTATATGCTGCCGGTATGGCATGAGATAACATGCTTCGTTTCATGTAGACGCTTCTCGTTCTATAGTCATAGAAGCATCCTCGAATATAATTCCACACTTTGGTCACCTTCCTAGATTATTCATTCCTACAAAACTGAAAAAATATAACACAATTTTCTAAGACTCATAAACTATAAATAACACACCGAAACCGAAACAAAATACCTTGGTGTGACCATTGATCAACACCTCAAGTAGAATAGACACGTCATCGAACTAGTAAAATGAATAAGGAAATGTATCTACATATTCGTTAGATTAAGAAATATTTTAAGTACAAAAATTATTAAAAATGTTTATTTCGCCATTGTTCACTCTCTCATATACGGTGTTATCGGATGGGGAGGTTGTTATAAGAAAAACATAAACTCAGTAAAAATATCACAAAGTTTATTACTTTTACTTACTCTCATTTTATATTATAAGGTAATTTGTACAACATCAAATTACTGTAATAGGTTTTATAACCGTTGAAATAAATAAATAAAAATAAATAAATTAAAGTAAAACTGAATAAAAATCTACATTTCCAACAAAAGATCTCTTTAAATTGTTTCCAGTACCAAACGTAGATGATATTTTCAAGCAAGTTTCCATATTAAAAATGTGTAAAGAAAAAGACCTTACAGAAAACTTCCTTAAAGGAATATTTCAAACATATGAGAAATGGAAACCAATTCATAATGCCTAAATGTAAAACAACCCAAATGCAGCATCACTATATTTATAAAGCCATTAATTACAATAATAACTTACCTATCGAGATACGATGCATCAGTAACCTCTCAGAGCAAATCAAAAAAATTAAATTTTTCTTAAAATCAAACTTAAATTAAATCATTTAAACTTATAGCTTTTTTCAAAATAACTCTTCTACTTTCATTATCAATTTACTTTTTTACTGTATTAATAAATAACTTGTATAGACTATGTACCTATATATTATAACAAGGAATAAGAACTGTGGCTCCCTCATCAGACTCAAGAGCTTCTCTTCACTGATGAGGTCTACGTGACTACTAAGTACCTATTTAAAAAAAATGTTTAATCTGATATGTTATATATAAGAACTATATTTGTACCATAAATTAAATAAATAATAATAAAAAAAATATTCCATTTTATAATCTTATAATAATAATACATACATTTAATGTAATTACTAAGTTTTAATAGAACTATCGCAGGGAAGTGAATAGGCCAAACTTTAGAGGTGTAAGTTCTCCCACAAATATCGCAGGTTAAATTTGTTAATTTTGACGAGAGGTGGCAGCGCGCGTCCTGTCAGGATTTTTGCTGCCATTGTACCATCCGCTCTGGAACAGATATTTATTCATTCAGTCCGGTCGGCCAGCTGTTCCCAATTATAGTGACCCGTGGTGTGCATTCACCTAGCCGTGTGAGGCAGACAGACACCCGAGCATCTACTAAAACAATGTACCATGTCGCGAGTGTCTGTTAGGGCGATAGGTGGAGTATCCTTCGCAAACGCTGACCTCAGGAATGCAAACTACGTATCGTGTTTCAGTTCTTCATTCGGGTGTGGGTCTCTCGCTGGAAAATTCTAAGGGGGTCTTCGCGTGGGCTGGTCTTTCTTTTACCAGCTATTTTCAATAATAATCCAGTTGACATTTTTTTATGTCTGCTGGCAGTGGTAGTCCGGACTAGCGAGTCCTCTGTTTGCTTGTATTGTACAACTTTCTTTAGTAGTCTCTCAGGGGAGTGACTACCATACGTTGTTTAACTGTCTCTACGGTATTCCCTCACATATATGACATTGAAGCGGTTTTTTGTGGACGCCTCCCCGCGCCGTTTGCACTCGTGTGAGTTTAAATAGCGCGGAGAGGATGACCTTGCATACAAATGGCGAATTGGGTAGCGAAAGTGTATATAGAAGCTATAGCGAAGGCGATATAGAAGCTATTGCTCATGAAACGGCCTTGGGTGTGTGGTGGGTCTTTCTTCACTGTTTCCAATTGCTGAGGAGGTTTTTAAGATAAAGGGCGAAGCCATGCGATGATTTTGTTTCAAGTGAGCCAGTTGTTGCATGCCAACAGAGTCACCAATCACGTTACAGCACTGCGCCTGACGGTAAATTTTATTTTTGACGTATCCATTTTGTATAGGTATTTCCTAAATTACACAATTTAGGAAACATACACAATACATTTGTTACCACTAAACTATCAACATCTCAAAATCGACGGAAAGTTTATTTTAAATGCAGTCAAGCCTTTATGAGTATGTCTACAAATTAAGTATTATATTATACTCGTTGCCAGGTCTACGTAGTCTGATAATGGCGAATGAACGTGATAGTTGCTTCTTAGACAGGTACATTGGTATAATTAAAAAACATTCGGGATTCTGAAAAATTGCGGTTCAAAGTTCTGCAAGATAGTCTAATGTTTATAGAAGATAAAGAAGAATATTTAAAAAATGCATACATTGATTTTGCTTATCTCCACAACTAGGACATTGACGATACTACATTTTTGACTCATAATTTAGACAAGGATCTTTGTGTAAGGTATTGTGAACCAGCTCGTTACAACCTTTTTTGTGATATATTTGACATAATACATAAAAACAGTAAATAAAAATAATACAAATGTAACAAAAATCTATTCCTTTGTATAAATTCTACAGTATCCAGGAAGACAAAGGTGAGAGAAAATGGCAGAATATCACCATTCTTAATTACTAAGTGATCTATATGTTAAGAACTTACCTCAGATTTTCGCAACAAATAAATTTTCACGTCATATTTTTATTTCAAGATCATAAAATATTTTATTGGCACTTATATTCCAAAAAAATTTCTACCAAAGATAGTGACTGCGATCGGCGATTGAAAACTTTTGAATTTATTTAACTTTTGATAATGAATAACGTTAAAAGGCACTCTAAAAATGAACATTGTTAATTTTTGGAGTGTTTTTTTTTTTCAATCTTAATTTTACCCTTTAAAATAAAATTGTAAAAGTGTGCACGTATTTCCAACCCTCTCATAAAAGACTTTTAATTATTGTTACAGACTAAGTAAAATAGATAAAAATGACTAGAAATGTTATTAAGTTATTTGTTGGATAAAAATCATTAAATATATTTTATTAGTGTATAATTTAAATTTATAAAATAATGGATATGTATGGCGGAATATCTCATTCAAAAACGTCCTTTTTTAAATTTTTTTAAAGATATCTTGAGTTTGTCAAAATTTTTCAGAACACAGCACTGGATTTTGTCAAAGGTACATCATTAATCAAGATATATTTTATATAATTTTTTTCCATAAGAAATTAAATATAAATTCGTCTCTGTGAGACATTTATAATGTATCTAGATTTTAGAGATGTTTTGTGTGTTTATTTTATTGAAAAAAAAATTATCATGAGATCATGTTTTTTTCAATCCTACATTCGTTGACTGACCCAAAACAGGCAATCTGCCGGAACGTGTCCTAAAAGATTAGCATCCTCCTCTTGGTGCCTGGGCATCCCACCCCGTCTCCCCAATATAAATATGTTTCATATTGAATGTAATTTATTCTAAATTTTGCTAAGTTGCACTCTGGGACCCTTGAGTAAATTTAGTCCCTTCCCTCCCTCCCTGGAAAATCATCCACCGTCTGCCACTACAAATTGAGCATTAAAATAAAAAAATGCCATTTAAAACAATAAGCAACATTTCATTTTAATATTAATAACTATATAGAAGCACACGTTGTTAAAGGAAAAGTGTGTTAGAGGAGAAGTATCAAATAATGAATAAGCTAAATTGATCGAGAGCTTTTATTATAAAATAATAATTTCCATTCGATTGGAGTGGGGTGAATTGAATAAATTATTAATTGAATTATTTTATAAACCTGCAAGGTATTTTCAAAACAGAGTACAAATGACTGAAATACAATGAAATGAACTTTGTTGATTGAAGCAATTAATGTGTTTGAATTGTTGAACGTTTCACATTGGCTATTGTTAGCCTCAACAACCTTTGAAAGCGATGTAGTCGCGGGTGGTAGTGTTTATTCCAGTATTGGGATATGAACGTTCCAATAAACGTTTTCAGGTCTGGCCTTCCAATAATTCAGGGTCCTAACAAAACACACGCTACTTTATAAAACTCGTTTTGATAATAATCTGATTTGCGCTATTCCTAATTGGTCTGAGTAGAATAACATTGTACCCTTCAATCACTGTAATTATCGAGATAAAACAGTAGAATTGTTATGACGAAATCAATTTAAAACTTGTTTTAAACAACACCCACGCATTTGAAATTGCAATCAGAATTGAAGCGTGTAAATATATTTAACAATACAATTATTAATATTTTTTAATATAAGAAATAACTGAATTATTCTACAATATTACGGTCATAAACTTACTAGGGCGTTGTAAAATAAGTTTTAAAATTATAAAATTTAAAATGTGTAGTATAAAAAATATTAAGTAAGAAAAGGAAATAGTGCTTACTTATGGTCCGAGTATATGAGTGAGAATTAGATATTTTTTCCAGAAATTTATAGATAAGGGCACCCCGCAAACCCGCGCAGGAAAAATTCACGCCGACAAAGCCGCGCAAAATAATCCCAACAATGCCGCGACGACAAAGCCGCGTCGACATTGCCGCGCGACTCAAAATTATTAAATAAATTAAAAAAAAATGTTTTTGATTTTTGTGGTCAGACTTTCAATGTTATTAGGTATATTAATTATAATTACTTCAGAAACGTTGCCGAATCTGGACAATTTTTATTGCCAGTACAAAAAATAAAAACAGCGTAGAACTTAACTTGATCTAATTTTTATTTTTATTTCGCGGCTTTGTCGGCGCGGCTTTGTACTCGCGGCTTCGTCGGGACACCATAGATAAGGCGCGAGTTACGAGGGTATACACGAGTTACGTCATCATGTTTTGCGTACAGAATAAGCGAAGATATTAATTAGAGTCGAGAGCTACGCGCTGAACTATGCACTGTCCTTAACGCGCTTTCACCGTTATGATTCAATTGCGCATTTATAATGAATCCGATATATACATTTGTATTTACACGCGCTCTGTGCATAGCACGGATTTAAAAATATTCATACATAAATTAAAACTTAAATAATGAGGCATTTTGGATTATGGAATATTTTTTTGCCATTCGCAGAAAAGTGTGGCGTTCTAAGTAGGTACTTCAATAAATTATTTATTTTAGATTGGAAAAACTTATATTATTATGTTTCACGTTATTATTATTATGGTATAACTTGAGAATTGATTATTTTATTAAATGTTTTTTTTGCGAAAAAATTGTCAATTTTTCTCTCGTCTCCCTTTCAAACAAATTTCAAAGAACTTTGTTCTGAAAAAATTGTAACTTCACAATTAGAATGTGTTCTTGAATATAATATATATGTTGTATCAAATGTGTCAAAAAATAAATTAAAACGGTTAATTCTGGCATCCCCTAGCGACAGTAACATAAAGTAATTTGTGCCTACCGCACCAGAAAAAGTGAATTGCTCTAAAAATGGATAATATATGTTAATCAATTAATAAAATAAGACTTACGGATAAGGTCGAAATATTCACGGGAACGTAGGAGGCTGCTATAGCGTAATTGGATAACGCGCCTGCCCCAGATAGGAGGAGATCCGTTCGAATCCCGGAAGCAGCCAAATATTTTTTCATTGATTTGATTTTTCTGTATGTCTTTCTTATTGATTAATAAAGTTATTTTAACTGTGTGTAGTGTTTTGTAAATAAATGAATTATATACAGAATGTTAACCTCATATCTTGCGGATGCCGGCAGATAGACTGCCAAAGCGGATATTCCAGGCAAGACCAGAAGGCAGAAGACCGAGGGGCCGTCCTAGGAGGAGCTAGAGGAAACAGTTGGAGGACTGCGACAAAGCGAGGTTGCAACTTACTTGGGCTGACGTGGAGAGCAAAGCCCAAGATAGGAAAAGTTGGAAGCTTTTATGCGGTGCAGGGATCCCGACCCAATAGGATAAGGGGTAGAAGAAGAAGAAGAAGAATTTGAACGTCGAATTTCAAACTGTTAAATCAAAAAAAAAAAGTATTTTTCACCTAGACAATGATTGTCACGTTATTGTGAACCCTAAGCTATATTAACATAAGCTACAGTAGCAAAAACTTTACAAGTGTATTCCTGCCTCGATAATGAGTGGAAATTTTTCAAGCAACCATGACCATTATATCAATGTTACGGAGTATGGAAAATATTTTTTTTTACGCTTCAACAGGCCAAGAGGCCCAATTACAGAAGCGAAACTCATCAAAAAACACCCAGGCTCAATTAAATTACATATATAACTTGTGATTTTACCGTGAATCGAATCCGGAACCCTCGGCGTGAGAAGCCAGTGTCATGCCCACTGAGCTACGAAAATATGAAAATTGAAAACATAATTTTTAAAATTTTATTTGAGTTGTATTGAAGCGAATGAATTTTTCATAATTTACATAAGTTACTGTAATGACAGTTCAACTTTTTGCAAAAAACAATTTGGAAATATTGAAAAAAAATGCAAAATTTGATATTGCATATCTCCGTAACTATTGATATTAGCAGGAGCGTGCAGTGAGAACAAGCTTGCTTGAATGTTATTGACTTATTAACAAGGCAGGAATCCACTTGTAAAGGTTTCGCTATTAGCAATGAGACACCCTTTAAATTAGTTCCCTAAATAGCGTAATCGTGTTCTATGAAATAAACGATAATAAAAAAATGTACTTCGTAAACAGATTAGTGTCTGCCACATTGCGGGTGCTCGTTTAGCTAGGCAGCTTGGCCGAGTATTCAATTTTTAGCTGTCATGAAAAACTAAACTATTCCGGTTTTTAATCTACGGCAAAAAGTAGGGCGCGCCCAACGCGGAGCGATGGGATTAGGGGCCTAGCGCGTCGCCCGGGCGGCGGAGCGAGCCGCGGATCAACGGGGCAGCCCTGGCGTGATTAAAAATTGAATTATGTGGATACAGCCGACCCGACACTGAAGTGCTCCCGAAGAGTCGCGATCAGTTACTGTCATTGCCTTAAGCCAATATAATAATGTAATTTCATAAAAATATGTAATAAACAGCATATAAAATACGGCATCTTACTTGTCTGTACTAATATATTAAGATATACTAGCTTACCCGCGCGTCTTCGCACCCGCAGATTTTTAGAAACTTTTAATATTTTATCATTATTATATGTCGTCGCGGACTTTTTAATAGAAATTTTTTGTTTTACAATCTTTCTGTAGAAAGTATTTATATATCTCTTAACGTTAATGCAGCTTTCCGTAAAAAATGCATCGCTAGATCATTTTTTCGTCGACTTTAGTAGTAAAATAGGTCACCACGAAAACGAGATAATATTAGGTCCTTACATATGAAATTGGCGTTTAGTATGGGAGGAACATAAAGCCGATTTTTTTTTATTATAATATATTTATTTAATCAAAGTATGTACCATTGCTATCTATGCACTTTTGCCATCTCATAGGTAGTTCACCGATCCCTTTACTAAAAAAACCATTCGGACGGGAATCAATAAAATCTTTGAAGGCGGTTTGGACTGCCCCATCGGAGTTGAATTTTTTCCTTTGCAAGAAGTTATCCAAATTTCGAAAAAAATGGTAATCTGTTGGGGCAAGGTCCGGAGAGTACGGTGGATGTCTTAGACATTCCAATTGAAGCTCCTCTAATTTGGTAGCCGTCTGTTGTGCAGTGTGTGGTCTAGCGTTATCATGAAGCAGCAGTGGCCTAGAGCGATTAACCAGCCTCGGTTGTTTAGCAGCTAGCTTTTCATCATGGTTTGCAGTTGCTGACAATAGACATCTGCCGTAATCGTCTGGCCAGATTTAAGAAAGCTGTAGTGAACGACACCAGCACTAGTCCACCAAACGCTCACAAGTAACTTTTTTGGAGTCAATTTTCGCTTGGGGCATGGTTTGGCTGGTTCGGCAGGGTTCAGCCATTGCGATGAGCGCTTCCGATTATCGTACAGGATCCACTTTTCATCACAGGTAATGATTCGATTTAAAATCCCTTCATTATGGTGCCGGTTGAGTAATGCAACGCAGCAGTCAACGCGCGTTTGTTGATTTGCTTCACTCAATTCGTGAGGTACCCACCTTTCAAGCTTTTCACCTTACCAATTTGCTTCAAGTGGATTAAAACAGTTTTATCACTAACACCGCAGCCTGCAGCTAACTCGGATGTGGTTTGCGATGGATCCGCTTCCACAATAGCCTTCAATTCTTCATTATCAACTTTGGTCTCCGGCCGTCCACGGGGCTTGTTCTGCAGGTCGAAATTTCCAGAACGAAAACGTTGGAACCAAAAACGCACTGTGTTTTCTTTTGCGGCACCGTCGCCATACACATCATTAATCCTTCGAGCCGTTTCTGCAGCACTGGTACCACGGTGGAACTCGTACTCGTTAATAACGCGATATTTCAAGTTTTTATTTTGTAAACTGAGTGACGCAAAGAAAAAAACAATTGAGGAAAAAACAAAAGAATTATAATTTTCAAAACACAAATACATGAGTAAATAGCTGTATAAATTTGAATTTGGAATTCCTAACCAAAGAGAAGATATTTGAGATCAAATTTGCCAGTACGGTAAAACGTCAATTTCATATGTAAGGACCTAATATATAGTCTCATAATTTCAACGAGATAATATATAGCTTTTGTCCACCTGTAGGAGGTAATCTCCGAAACTACTTATCCGATTTAAAAAAATTTTTCACCGATATTTAGAATGCAATTTCAGGTTGGACATAGACTATATTATATTATTAATCCGTTACAATAAAAGGTCTTTTCGTGGTGTCCTATTTTACAACTAAAGTCGACGAAAAAGTGGTCGAGCGATGGGTTTTTCACGTTCTATAAAAACATCTGCGACGACATATTATATCTATATGTTAAGGTTAATACACAAATTGATAAAATATGACTAAAAGTTACTAAAAATCAACGTGTGCAAATCCGCGCGATCACAAATAGTTTTATATACAGCATATAAGAGCATAATACAGCTAGTTCCACACAGTAAAAAATTAAATGAACTGACTGGGATACAGTGGATGTATGTCCATCTTGCATATAGGTATTTAAGACAAATTTTTAATGCAGTATTTATTCTTG
Organism: Agrypnia vestita; assembly: GCA_016648135.1. Classification (NCBI taxonomy): domain Eukaryota; kingdom Metazoa; phylum Arthropoda; class Insecta; order Trichoptera; family Phryganeidae; genus Agrypnia; species Agrypnia vestita. The sequence continues at coordinate 18,099 of JADDOH010023888.1, read as the reverse complement.
CATAGTTAAATTCTCTTGTGATAAAATGTATTTTTTACAATAGACCTTGTTTTTTTTTAAATATTTTCAAACCAAGTCTTTATTTTTAAAAATATAAATAGAGACGTGAACACGGAATACGTATCATATCAAAATTCTTACTATTTTCAAATTAAACTAAACGCTTGTGCTATGAAAATAGGACTAACTTGCTGGTCTGGAGTGAGATCCGAACCCGCGACCTTTGGATCACGAGGCGAAGCGAATCACAAGACCAACAAGCTACACGTTAAGTTTGACCTATTCATCATTATTATAAATTTAAGAGTTCGTAAAAATTTTTTAAAAGTAGAGGAACCAGTGGTGGAACCACAGTGTGTACCACAAAATTTCGGTTGATTCTTCTTCTTTTTTTTCTTCTTGCACTGTCCCAACTCATTGCCTGGGTAGGCTGTTGGGGTCGGCTCTTCTCGTTCTCAGGCTGTGTCTTCTTCGGTTCTGGGTATCGCTTTCTCTAGGCCGTTTCTCTTTGGCTAGTCCACAATACTTTTATGGTAAATTTTTATCTGAATTATGATTCGAATATGTTCTCGTATGAATACGTTATCGTAAAATTATAGTTATGGAGATAATGGATTTCAAAATTGGAATTTTTAAAAAAATATTTCTGAATTTTTTTTGTAAAACGGTCTTCTTCTTCTCGTGCCCTGTCGGTTTAACGAACGTTGGCTTGTAAAACGGTAGACTTGCATTAAATAATTTATATAGAATATTATAAAATTCTGTTTTAAAATTCGGTTTAAATGTCTTAAATATTTTATTTGGTTCGATTTATTAAATTACGTAAATGATTGTCCAACATTTCACAGAAGATTAGTCCGAAATATTGAAAAAAACTGCATGTTTTGAAGTCGCTGATCTTCATAACTGTTGATATTGGGATATTGATATTATATGATATTGACATTTTCGACTCGAATCTTTATAGAGAAATCTTCCCGTTAAGTATTGTGGATTATTTTGTTGCACCTTTATTATAATGTTTGGTTTTATCATTCGGGTATTGTAAAATTGAACACATATACTTTTAAATATTCTCCATCTCATTATCTATGTACATAACGTATAAACAGAGACACTGGAAAAAAACTCTCGAACACTATTTAGTAATTTTCACTAATTTCGCACTCGCGAATATTCCACACAGGTACTTTGCTTCACTTTGGTTGCCTATATTCGCTCGTTTCTCGCTATTTCTATGGCATCGCCAACATTCAACGTTCCAGTGAATGTGGGTTCACAGTTCAACTGACTGCTGCGTGCTTTGCACCGTGTATTTCTAAAGAAAGTTCTTTCACGTTTCTTCTCGCATATTCTCGGGTATTCGACTGACTTCCAGTTATTTATAATTAATTGCAAAATTATGTGCATTTGTGCGATTAAACGATTATATGCTTTTACTCTCGAATTCAGATTTTCGTGAAGACATGCATATACATACATTATAAATAAATATGTTTAAAAAAAAGCTAGAGCGTTATTTATTAAATGAAAAAGTGATGAAATTCACGTTAAATCTGACTGATCATAATGGAAAACAGCTTTTTCTATTTTCCATAAAACATTTTATGCGGCGCATGTCGTTGTAGTTTAACATCACCTTTATATTTTACATCGAAGTAAAGAGCCAAATTCTTATCCAATAAAGACAACAGAAAACGGTAGGTAGGTAGGACCAAACATGCCTTTATATTAGAATCAATAAAACAAAAGCAGAAAATGAAGCTTTCAGAATAATTTTGAATATGGAACAGCCTAGATTGTCAAAACACTAGGTTAGTATGTACTTACATGCTTTTAGACTGATTTTTGAAATATATTCACAAATTCCAACAAGGTATTTTACTGATTGAGGCCAGTATATTATTTGTCGACATGAAGGAAGAATGAAGAGAATAATAAGGCTATCAATACCGCGGATTATTTTAGATCTACATAATTCTTATTTTGATTGAATGACTCGATGACTGATGCGGGGATGAATTCTATCGTCTCTGTCTTTATATTGCATCAGTACGTTTTGTGATATGTTCAATATACTCATATTTCAGTACATCGGATTCAGTTTTTAGATGGTGGATGCGTTTCGCAGAATACCGTGCGTTAAAAAAATCATATATATTAAAAAAAAACCGGGAGATAGGTTTCACTGTATTGAAATCAATTCAAGATGTCAAAAAATAATTGAACGTGCCTTACAATAGTCGCAAATGATGTGTAACATAATAACAGAATGTTAGTAAACTTAGTAAAAACCACTACCAGATTTACGGTCTACTGGTTTCAAGACGTACCCGTCTCTTCATCAGGACCAACACTACACTACTACATTCACAACACTTTACACCCCAACCATATTATTGTCAAACTATCACCACTATTGTGTAACATCTTTTCTCAGTCATTCGTTTCTCACTAACGCTATGTAATGACTCGTCCAAACCACTACAAGCAATTTGGACGAGTCGGTAAAGAAATCTGCGGCTTACCATGAACCGATCCAAAAGATGTTACACATCAAATAATTCAAAATAATTTATTTTTTCATACTCACTGCAAAGAAAACCTTAAAATATTGCGATAAATCCCAAAAAAGTGGTTTCGAACTTAAAAGATAGGTACCATTACACATAAATCACATAAAACAGCTTTATATTAGAAATGTATATAATTAATAAACAGCTGATTTTATTTATATTTTTCCCTAACAGATATTATTAAATCGCTTCATTTAGAATAAAAAAATTATACAACCAATTTTTTTTTTCCAGATTCAATAAAATATATATTGTACATTATTTTTGTCGAACAGTTGTTTCCTAAACTAAAGTAATCCCGAGATATTAGAAATATAAATTAAACATAATCCTAATTCATCGAATTCGACCTTTCCTTCCGATGCCTGTCAAAGTAGAATCTACCGAATTAAATTAATAAATTCGAAATCGGAACATTTTTCATTCCTAATTCCTGTTACACGTTTCCGTCGTCTCATTCACAAAATTAGTCCCATAAAACAACCGTAAATATGTAACACATAAAAAAAACGAGAGATGGTTTTCACTGTTTAAAAATCAATCTAAGATGTCAAAAAATAGAGTCGATACTTCTGTGAGCTGTCCACAGGCTTCGCAGCATATGACGCAATCACAACGTCGTCTATCTGACTGACTATATATTATTATAATGTGTATACAAATTTTTCAAGATCAATATCAAATAATTTATGAATAATACAAAAACAAATTTACGTCTCATACTTTTGATATTGTTTGTTTTTATCGATGTAATCTAAATTCTAATTGGTGCTCATTTGATTTAGTATTTAATCATAAATCATGTCAAATTGAGCAACGTCTCTGCGAGCCTGTAGTCCGCGATTCTAGATCGTATCTTCGACGGCCTGTCCTTATCAAGTTGCTCCAATTAAGTTTGTCGGAACTGTCTAATTTGTTTGGGAATATTACAGTCAGATTAATTTACTTCCTACTTGATTGCAGTAACAAGGAAGTTTATTAATGTTCACTTGTCATCGTAAGGTCAGATATTCACGCAAAAAACTTGTTAACGCTTTTACTAAACGAAGGACGGAATTTGAGATGTGATGAGTAAAACTTAATCAAAATACATCATACACATAAGTATTTGCTATATTTATATCTGTTCGTACCCGGCGTTGCCCGGGTTTAGGATTTAGCTAAAAATAAGTTTGTGGGGACACACAAAGGTTCCATTGTGCAAAAAGAGTCAAATCGGTCAAACGGTGTAGATTACCCGGTGTAGATAGAAAATTACCCGCGCGGCTTATATTTTATCAATTTGTGTATTAACCTTAACATATAGATATGCAATCTTTGACTTTTTTATATAACTTTTAAGTTGTACAACTTCTCTATAAAGATTATTTAAATATCTCTTACCGTTAAGGCAGCGTTCGTAAAAAATGCATCGCTCTATAATTTTTTCTTCGACTTTAATTGTAAAATAGGTCACCATGAAAAGATTCTTTATTTTAACGGGATAATATATAATTTATGTCCACCCTGAAAGTCCATTTTAAATTTTGGTGAAAGAATTTTTTAAATCGGATTAGTAGTTTCGGAGATTACCTCCTACATCCAAACATACAAACTTTACTTCTTTACATATTAGTGTAGATATGCATATAATCAGCAACTTCACAATTTAAAAAAAATAAATAATAATAATATGTTTATTTAGCATCGTTATCTTTTAGAAAAAGTGAAACTTTAAACAAATAAATACACCAGAAAATGAAATCATAGAATAATATATTTATTTGGATCAATAAAACAAAAGCGGAAAACGTGAAATATTTTTAAACGTGGAATATCGTTGATTGACACCATGCCTGGTAAGAATGTACTAAAATAGTTTTAGCTACGTCACATTAATAATACAGTGGGTTATATAATCGTTTTATTTTTTAACATACGGATCAGTTATAATGTCACTAATAGAGAGCCCTATTGTTACTCCTTTTAAAAGTGATATTCTTTTTAGCGAGGAATTTTTAATCACTTTTCCAATATCAGAATACACATCTACTTAATGATAGACAAGCTTCAAAAGTACGAAAATGTTCCTTGATAGCTTTTGCTTCCTGATGAAATATCAACGGATGAAATGGTACTGGTTTGATGTCTAAATATGTTTATTTTTTAAATTTAGCCAGGGACTCGCTACTCCATGTTAAAATAAACGTGAGGTTTGCACTAGCTCCCTGGAGCCCCTCCGGTACAGCTCATTTTCAGTTATATTACTTATACTAAATTTAAGACTAAAGAACGTGAGGGGTGTGGGAGGAGGGGGGGGGATTTGTGTCGGGTGGGTGTAGGGGAGTGGTTATTAAGCGCAGAAGAGGCGACGTAATTATAAATTACGCCAGAAATTAAGGAAAATGTAGTGGTCTTATCACGAGTAAACTTATTTCATTAATTCTAATATTAAATTTATTGTAATTGATTATAATATTAAATTGATGCGCAATAATCCGTTGTATGTACCATAACCATAACCATAAACGAAAAAAAACTAACAAAATATTATGTACAATTATCATTCGGGGGCGTAATCACCATTAACGTCAACCAATGCTTCCCATTTGCTTAGAAGACGGGCAATTTTGCGTAGTGTCCAGCCAAAATGGTGCAACTTTCATCATCTTTCACAGCCACCAGACGGGTCTGATTATCTGGCCAAGATCGATCCTTTCCTGTCTTGTTTTCTGTGCTGGTATCATCAGATTTGAAACGAACAAACCACTCTTGGCATGCTCTTTCGCTAATCGCTCCATCGCGAAATAACTCAGCAGCTTTCCACCCTTTCTTCAAGTGGCACAACATAATGTGTCATATTCTTGAATGGTTTTCCATGCAAATTTTAATTTCTTAAGCCTATTAAGAAATTATATAATGGCAATGTTAATTAAAAGTCGAATTTAAAAACGTCCCAACAAAAACGGTGGATGATAATGCATCACAATTCGATTAATTTCGCAACAAAAGCACTGCACGATAATGGACGGAATTGCTACCACAAAACGTGGGTTGGAGTAAAGAAATAAAGATTTCCTCTCTGAATATCCGCCGATAAAGCGCATGATCTAGATACTCGAAATATTTCTACTACTACAAGCTACTTACACAGTTGAACACATACTTACGGAGTCCATCCTGGTTCTGAGATTTGCAGAGCTCCGCTTTAAGTAAATCGAGTGTATGCTGCACTTTGCCTGGTCTGCTGTGGTCGCCGGCAAACTTCTCTTTACGACCAATCTTTAACTCTCTGTATGTCTATTTCCGAAAGGTTTAAAATTTTGAACTGCGGCTACATTGTATTTTAAGGAACCGCACGAAAACATCAATTCCCAACAAAGAAAAAAACAACAGGAACTCCGAATTCGAATTGTCAATTGGTACGGAATTTCGTAAGTTTCGAATCCTGGCCAGCAATTGGAGTAGAGCACTTCGAACATTAATTCCGACCAATGACACTTCAGCATTTCGATCGGTGGTCACGAAACAAGCACCTTGTCGAGTCTTTGGGCCCCCAACCCTACTAGGACAAGAGGATAAAAGTAATGACGATGAATTTAATACATAATTAAGTAAAGGAAAAATTATTGACACATCACTATTTGAATCATTACAGTCCTCGTTTTATCATTCTCACCAAAAACTATCACTGACAAAATCATTAACATTTCATATATGTCTCGGTATCGATTATATGTACGAATACGAGTTTCCCAGTACACATTATACTGCATATATCACGCGCGCCAACGTTCATTATTCTGCCCACATCTAACGACACATTCCATACAATTATCTTTCATATTTCTTGTATGTTTTGCTGGCTTACGCACGTCATAAGACATCGCTATTCATAATCGTTCATTTCATAGGAAACAATAGATAGACGTCTTATATTAATTTTTTTGGATTTCCTTAAAATTGCGTATACACATATATATATATATATATATATATATATATATATATATACAAAGACAAACAATAATCATAGATTGTAAAAGTCTAAAGAAAGTGACTAAAACGAAATATTTATCGGTCATAAACGATTATAGATATTTTTTTTTGCAAAATACAAGAGGCGATACTACAGATTATTAAAAAAACTACTTTAAGGAAGAGAATAATAATTTAGTAATACTGAGTCAACAATACTATATTTTTCCCATAAAACTTCTTATTTTAAAATAAATTCAACAATAACAATAAGTACTGCAAAATAAAGCAACGAGAAAATATTTAGAAGAAATAGAAATTCGAATCCACACAACGTTGACAGAAATAAATATGGCCTTTAAACAGAAAATATATATGGTATTTATTTATAAATTTCTCGCTGGGAAAATATTGAAAGAATTTATAAGAAAAATTGATGCAATATCAATGTGAGCACAAGTGTGATAGAGGAGGAAGTGAATGAATGCAAATGCCATTCAGGAAGGAAATATCTTTTGTTAATAAAAATGTACGGAAGATTTCCAGTAAAATACCGGAGGATTAATAAAATAAATAAAAATTGTATTATCTCAAAATTTAACAAAATACATCTGCCGTATAATGTCTGAATTTCGGATGCAAAATACGTTAATATTAGATAGATAATATTAATAAATAATTTCGTTTTTCGTCCATCTGTCTGTCTGTTTCCGTAATTTTGTGTAACGTCCGTAATTTCGTTCGAATTCACAGCTAAAAACGAAATTAAATGTCCGGAGATGGGACTTGGATGGAACCCCGGCCCACCAAACCCGAACCGGCCGTTCAACGCGTGTTGCTACGACCGCCTCTCTGTTGAGCGCCAAAAATATGCTATAAATACATACTAGGGCTTAGCAAAAAAGCGAACCAATGTTCCGTCATTTTTACCTAGTGTAATAAAAATAACGTCGAAACTTTATTTTCTTCGCCCAGATAAATAAAGGACGGGAGGTGTTTATCAGTAGAGATGTGTAGAAAATATTAATACGCATCGCCTGCAGAAAGCGAAATGGTGGAAGGACTTGAGCGGACATATTTTTTTATTTATTTGTCTTGAACTTAATACGTATTGGTTAGAAAGAGAGCCACTCATATCACTAGGATGAACCTGTGCCGTGATGAGCATCTTACAGCGTGGTGAAAACAAAGTAAATATAAAATCTGGATAGGAAATACAAGTAGATATTATTGATCACAAAAGTAATAGCGAAAGTAAAAATAATATATGCAAAAAAATTACACGCATTAAATTTTGTCAAAAACTTTTCGTTACACAAATGGAAACTTTACATAAGATTTAAAAGATTTTAAGGGACTATGTTATGAGCGTCTAATGTCTAATGGATAAAGACATGGAACAACTGTTCTACATTTTAATTTTTTATGAAACGCGTTTCGTCTTGTTAGGGCATTATTGAAGGTAAAACGCGTCTCATAAAAATTAAGAATTTAAAATAAAAAAAAGTGTTTTCATTTCCATGTGTGTGATTACGGAGCTATTTAAACTTATCTCCGTGTGTGGTACAACTACTTCAAACATGGCCGCCCATCTAATTTATAGGAAATCAGGTTAAAGAATAAATGTGCTTTTCTCGTTTAAAACCCTGATTAATTAATTATGATAGATTAATTGATTAATTAGTGAATCTTATAATTGATTCGTGTATTGTAATCGAGAATACGTCTGTGTGACTTCCAGCTCGATTGGACATTGGGAAGCGGGTGAAATATCGATTGTAAGATTCCGCCTAGACAAACAGGCGAAGCTAATATAAGTGTGGTAAAAATACATGCATACGATTCCTGGCTAGATGAAAGGTAAGAAGCACACAGTAAAGGGTTTACTGGGAATATTTTTACGGCGGATAAAATAGAACTATCAATTAGTGGATGGGGATGGGTGCAAGGGGGTGAAGTGGTGCTGGTGAAGTGGTGCTGGTGAAGCGAGGTGGGAGGTCCTGGTGTAGTGAAGGGGTGTGTTGGTACTAAAGAGCCAAGTCGGACAAATCGCCTAGTCAAATACGAGCACACGTCAACGTTTGCTGATATTTCAAAAGCCGTTCTCCGTATTTTCCGTTGACCTCCCATACCTCTGTGCAGGAATCTCGGGGCACGATATTAATATAATTATAAATCAATCATATCCGTTGTTGATTCATAATGTGTAATGGGTATCCAGTCTTTAAATTTATATATGATTGGTGACTGGACTTTTCTTGGAACGAATGCAAGAAACCCGGGTAAATTATTGCATTAGGAATCAATGTGCATACACACCCACTTATATTTAAACACCCACTTATCGGTAAATTGTTCAGTATAAAATATTTTTTAAGTTAAGTTACAACACAATAAAATTGATTACGAGCCTTTCCAGTCGATAGACTTAATCCAATTTACTATTATGAGTTAGCGAATGGTAGTTTATGAAAATAGTTTTATATTTGTGGAGTTACACATCCTTAATAAATCCAAAAATATCAACAGTCATTAATAATATTTAAAAATCTCTTATTTTGATTATATTTATCAAATAACTTTAAAATCATAACTTTTACTGTAACAGATTTTTTTAGAATGCTGTAATAAAAATCCCTTTAAACTTTTAAATGAGTTGAGCACATTATAAATAAAGAGGTACTTAGACGTACGAATGAAGTCATGAAAACTAACAACAAAGAAAGAAAGCGGTATAGTTCGATTTCGATATAACGTAAAAATGTATTACCACATATTGTGAAGGAAAGATAGAAGGCAGCAGAGAAGTAGGTAAGTCAATTGCTTACTCATGGCACTTCAAGAATGTGTTGTATACCGGTATGAGTGCTGTAACGAGATGCTAAAAAGAATTATGCACTCCTGTTACTTGTCACAACACTATTGAAAAATCAAGAACAGCCTAGAGTGATCAACTGCCTTCAGGAGGCATCTGAAACATTCGAGAAAAACTTAGAAAGGCCTAAAAGCCACGGGAACGTTCTCCTAAACTTTGGAAAGGTCTAGGAGGTTCAATGCCATAAATTTCAGATATATGTAAATAGGAATGTCGGTTACAGCGGGAGAGTTGAGTAGTCGCGTTTGATAGGCGAAAATACTTCGAAGTCGGCAGCAAGCCGTGATGGCCATTCAGAGCGATAAATAAGCGAATAATCGAAGTTCTTTACTTGAAAAGGCGAAATAACCCGAAGCGATTACTGCCAGCGCAACGGAAACTGGATGGAATATTCTAGTGAATGTTAAATAAAGTGTTCCAGCGATAATAAAGTGTTTATTTACGAGTGATATGTTGCAAAATAGTGTAATTTAAAGAAAAGCGTTAAGTTTAAAAGTGATTTCGTACATTGAATAGTTAATTAATCAGAAATTAATATATCGCTAGTGTTTTCCAGCGTTTTCATTCATTCTTCTCGATGCCACGACACGTTACTATATCAATGTATGAGTGAGCGATAAAGACAAATAATGTACGGAAAATAAACCAAGTTTGGGGACCGCTTCACGCCAATCAGTGATGCAACAAAACATTGACGTTATGTCTAGTGCGAACAATATGTTGTTTAATGTCGTTTTAGATTTTTTTATTATTAATGTTTTAGAATGTCATAATTGATAACAAGAAAATCAAAAACAAAAACTGAGGACAAGCTTTCAAAAGTTTTCATCGGATAAAAATATTAATTTTAACAATAAACAAACTAGAAATTATTATTTTTTCAATTGATTGAGCAGCTTTGTAGATTGACATTTAAAAAAATGATTTTACATGCTTTACTAATTTCTGAGCATGTAAAACTAAACGAAATATTATTAATAATCAATTAAATTTAACTACTAGTCCAATTCTAATTTTTTTTCCAATAATTTTGTGTAATCAAGAACTTCAGCAATAATATTTAAAAATTATTTTTTAAATAATTTAGAAAACCAAAACAAAAGACATCATTCATTTTGATATTTTGACATATATAAACACCCTGACGATGGAAAGGTTGTTCGAAACATTTAGGTGTAATTAATCAAATATAAGTAGATTAAAACAAATAATAAAATTTATTTTTTAAACTAGAAATTGTTGGGTACATAATTAATAACTGGAATTTTAGCGTTTGTGACAAAAATATCCCAAAAATATACACTCTTTAAGAAAAAGTGTATATTTTTAATAACACTTAATCAGATTAGTCAAAATCCTATTGTTTGTGTTTCTATTTTCTATAAATTAATACAGAAGCATGTAAAAATGTGTCGGAATATGCATAACATCATCCACAAGAAATAAAATTATATAATCTTTTACTATTAATAGATAAGATAATATAGATACGATCTTACAAATTTCTATGAAATGTATGCGCAAACCAGAAACATTTGTGTACAGATTGACCAGGGTATCACAAATATTAGTTTAAAATAAATATATTTTATATTAACGTATATTATAGATATCTCACAGAGACGAAACTGTATTTCTTATGGGAAAGTAGGTATAGAAGTCATTTGGGTGTACATAGGACTTATGACCTATCTTATGGTTGGCTTAAGTGATCACTTTACACAATGTAACATTCGCCATTTCCACCCATGATAGAATATACCATGCTTATTCATTTTTTCATGGGTGTGCTTATTCATTTTTTCAATTCTATCATGGGTGGAAATGGCGAATGTTACATTGTGTAAAGTGATCACTTAAGCCAACCATAAGATAGGTCATAAGTCCTATGTACACCCAAATGACTTCTATACCTACTTTCTCATAAGAAATACAGTTTCGTCTCTGTGAGATATCTATAATATACGTTAATTGATTAATAATGTCTCTGTGACATAAATCCAGCACTGTTCTGAAAGATTTGAACAAACTCAAAATATTCTGATATTTTATATTATTTAAGGTCGCAAAGTCTAAAGAAAGGGTGAACGGTAAACTTATATGGGGAGTTGCTTCCCTATAATGAAGAATATACTGCATGTGCAGAGCGAATGGTTCATTCACACCATCGTTCGATATTATGAAAGCTGTCAAACAGTAGTTGAGAAATGTAGCTGTGGTTATTTCGCTTGGACATTGGTATGAAGGAGCTGAAAAGTATTGCTATAGAAGAGAAACGTGTGATAAAATTGTATACCTATTGGTTCTTGAATTGCAAGTGACGCATTGCCAATAACAAAAATAATGCACACTATTTACAGTCTGTAAGATGTATTAATTTTTTTTTATTTGTAAATATCTAAATATGAAATTTTTAAAAAAACAATGGACTCTGCTTATTCAAGAGATGTAAGGCAACATTTATTCATTAAAAAAAACGAAACTATGATAAACGTGACGGAAATCGTATAGTGCAGGCCAATCTGTGTCAGATCCAGTACTGAAAAAATGAAAAATGAAAGAATTTAGAGTGAAAGTACGAGTACAAGAGAGCATAAGAAATGGGAAAAAATGAGTGGTTAAGTAATATTAGACATATATGACGTTCGTGAAAGACCTGGTGTTAGGTGGTTAGTTGTTGGTGGTTGTAATAATAAAGGTGATTAACTGTTGGGCACTACCCTTTTGCTAATATATGTAATTGTTACCAGAAGCATTTAAGTGGCTGAAACATAATCTCTTTGACTAATTGTGACGACAGATAAAGTATTTCTCTTCAACCCAAGTCATCTTGTCGCCTGTCAAGATCAAAGAAAAAGTGCTCCTATTTAATCCAGCCTTATAATTATTTATGACTACAGGAGAAACGACCGTCAAAATCCATTAAAATAAACGGCAATTCTGATCAGACCAAGGCAAGGGATCAAACACTTGATAAATCCGAGTAAAAGATTTCGGAAAATATTTTGAAGCCTCAAAAATCACGGGGGATAGAAGAGGTGTCTATTATTAAAGAGTTAAGGTTGTTATTACGGTCGTTAGACATATTTAACTGTAATTTCGGATATTTTATACGCACCGCGTGTATTACCGAGAAGCGAATCTCGACGTTTCGTTGGATACTTATCCAACGTCATCAGGAGGACGACCTTTACTGCGACTTCTCTCAAGGGTTGAATCAGTGTCGTTAGAACAGGGCGCCAAATACTTCATAGTTTGTAACTGTCATCTCTATTGAAATTGGGATGTTTGTATATTTCAATGGATCCCTCACTATTTTGGGTATAAGGTACGGTTCTGTTGATAAGATTTTTGCCTTGTCAAATCTGATGAAGTGACAGAGATTCCCTTTGGAAGCATGTTCACAGATTGCCGATGTATTGGAATTGTTGTTTTTAATTGCTCCAATGTGTTCCTTCAATCGTGTTGCGATATTGCGTTTGGTTTGTCCTATGTAGATTCAGCCCTTGAGAGAAGTCGCAGTAAAATCCGCCGACGTAATTAGTACATATTGCACACTGGCGACCTCTATTGTTGAGGAAGAGAACACTCCACAACAAAGTGCATACAATTTACGCTCTAGAAAGCGGCATCTAATCCGTCCGACCTCCACCTCCGCGGGTAAAGGTCGTCCTCCTGATGACGTTGGATAAGTATCCAACGAAACGTCGAGATTCGCTTCTTGGTAATACATATGGTGCGTATAAAATATCCGAAATTACAGTTAAAGTTGTCTATTAAACTAGAGAGTAGTGTGCCAGAACTGAAAGAGAAACGAGTATAAATAATGATAAACTTATTATTTTGGTATCCCTGATACTATTGGAATTGGATGTTGGGCACTTGATAGCGAGCAGCTGTGAGCGGTGCCCTCGTCCTTCACCCCACCCCCGCTCGTCAGCCCCGAGGCCCTGCCGTCTACCTTAAGTCGTGGCTGTGCAATTTGTTAATACTGCAAGCATACACCTATTGACTAACGATTCCAATCTCTGGGCGACGCCGTTGCTTTCTGTGAGAATTGAATTCCGATTCAGACTTCAGTACGCCCGGAGCGCCAACGGATAAGTCAAACCAAAATAGACGTAATGTAGCACAAATTAAGGAGGATTTCTCTCTATCTCTGCTTTCGAGGATTTCGTTATTTCTCTTTGTACTTAAATAACAATTATATTAATTGTATTTACAACACTTTCAGGTGTCTTTTCATAGTTCGCCTTTTGTATTTGGATAAAAGGATTATATATAATTTTTATTGTTGTTTTTAATGGAGTTTCCGATGTTTCGGGTCGGATAAATGAAATGGTTCAAATTACGGGAGACCCTTTTGTTTAAAATTTATTTTCGCTAAATTATTTACCTTTTATTACCACTGGTATAAAAAATAGACATAAGACAGTTTGTAAAAGATTTTACTAATGCTATCCATTATCAATTATCCTTTTATTAATTAGGGTGTAACTGATTTTTGGTAAACTTATACACCAGTAAATATATTTATAATTACTGGTATTTAAATAAATTTAAAAAAGTATAAGAATATAAAATAATAAAAAAAATTGTTCACTAGAATTTTAAGTCAATAAGAACACAAAACGAAATAAGCAAAATTATTACAGATTATTATTTAAGAAATACGGTGTACCTAGTTCAATGAAAAAAAAAATCTAGAGAAATTTTGACAAAAAGTATTTTAATGTCTTTTATTTTATTTTATATATATTGAAGAAATACATTCTCACAGAGACGAAGCTATTTATATGTGGAATGTGTGTGGAAGTCTTTATAGGGTGGCCCAGGGTTTATGACCTGTACGAGCTGACTTAAGTGATCACTTTACACAATGCAATGTTCACAAATTCCACCTTTAGAACATCCACACATTATCAAAATTTTTGAAAGTTGTATACATATTATAAATGAGTTTGTTTCATATGTTCGAATGGACTATGTTAGTGACATCTATAGTTATTCCCATGAGACAGTATACATAGATTTCGCAGCTAGTAATAATACCTCTATATTTTTAAAATTATTGTTAAAAACTTTGTACAAAAAACTTTATCTATTTTAACATCGTCCAGTATGGATATGCAATATCTTCGTAAAGACGGTATATACAGAAATCATCCTCATGTTTGCAAAATTAATGCTTCTGAAATCAAAAATAGATTATCTATTTCAAACCAAAATTCCACGCACGTACGTGTATCATAACACAGTGCGCATCGGAAAAGTTATAAAAAAATTAGTCTAGTTTTACGTTAGAGAACAAAACCAGTAAACCAATAAATAAAATAATTTGTAATAAACTCTGTGTATAACTAGAAGTCTTTGAGTTGATGGTGATTATTGTAGATGGTGGTGATCACCAGTTGTAGAGTGTGAGAGAAAAGTCTGACTACCCGTGGAATTTTCCGATATTCAATGTATGTATCGCGATGTATGTAGGTATAGTGTAAAAAATTTACCGAAAAATGATATTAAAGGTAAATCGGTAAAACTTTGAATTTAATATCTGTTTAACGGTAGTTAAGAAGGTGTTGAAAATTGAATGTTATGGCATTATATCATGTTTTAAAACAACAAATTGAAAAAAATAAATTTAAATATAAACAAACTGTTACTAAGATCTACATGACACCAAAAGTCTATACATCCATATTTGTTTCTTCAAAATACTATGCCTTGATTATTAAGATATTTTGTTGTAGATATTTTCATTCCTCATTTTAAAATGAAAACAGTGTATTTCTGTTCAAAGCTTCATTTAATGGAACACAATTACGGCTAAGAGGTGAACAGAAAAGTACTTTGGAAGGCGCTTGTCAATACTTTCGAGCTCGAAAAGGAACATAATATAAAGGTTCATTATTTAAAGTTCACTAGTTTGTGAATACGATTTATATATTGATCAGATGAAAAATAATACTAGGTACATTAGGCTGCATCCAAAGCCAACGTCGCCTTCGTGCCCGTGTATATCGCGACGTCCAACTTGATTTCATGTAAGGGAAGGCAGGTAGTATTGACAGTATAACCAAAACGCGTACTTAATATTCAAACTAAGTTTTAAGAGGGTTAGTATAATATATGCTGTTCGAAGTGAACGCAGCTGTCAGCCAGACGACGAATTAGAGATTGAGCATCAATGTAGTGGCATCCAGCAAGAGCATTTTCTTTACCCAGTGATGGACAGTTAGAGTCCATTCACTTTAGGTAAGCCACTTGCATTAGACGTCTGATACACATGCTTATTTAGTGGCACGTGAACATGCGCAGTATCGACTTTGACAGTGGCATGCTTATTAGTGGCATGTGTTTACGCACATTGCTAGAAATGAGCATGCCACCTAGTGGCTTGTTCAAAAATCAACCGCCGGTTGATTTATAAGCATGCCACTGTCATTCACCATAGAGAAGGGGTATCTTTGGAGCGTATGTGAACAGACTTGCTTATTTATGAGCATGCTTATGTCATTCGCGGGCTTCGCGGCTAGTATTATCGATGCGATCTTCTCAGTCCGCGACAGATGAAACAAATATGGCGCGTTGGGGAGATGATAAAACATTACTTTTCGTGACTTATTATAGGAATCACGAATGTCTGTGGAATACTTGGTCACCGTTGTGTAAAAATAATATAGTGAGAAATAATGTTTACGAAACTTTATTAATAGGCAAACTAAAATCAAAAATGTGCGGATGGAAACTCGGGAACTTTTTTGATTTATTGGTTCACTTGAATTTTCTATTTCAGTTTGCAAAGTTTCCATTTTGAACAAGAGCGTCTCAATTCTATGACAAGAGCATGCCACTAATAAGCATGTGTGTTTGATTGTTAGCTTTGGGCATGCTCATTAGCATGCCAGTAAAGAAGCATGTGTATCTGTACCTTTAGTGTAAGTAATACCCTCTGTAACACGTAAATTGTGTGGTGGTAGTCCTTTTCTAAAGCTATTCCATTGGCAAATTCAGTATCACCCTGGCAGTCATGCGGAGCGTGTGATGGCTCCTCTTCTTCGCCTTTCAGCTCGATCCTACTCCTAACTGAGTTTACGCCTTGTTAGAGGCAAACAAGCTATCTATCTACGTCAGGTGAAGGCTCTACGGTTTTTAACGTAGTATTTCCAAGCACCCTCGCTTTATTCAAGACCTCCCCAGTTCACGTTGTGTAATTTTTTGTTTCGAACTATAGGGGATGAATTGGTTTTGTGGTAACCCTGACGCAAGCTAAACTTAAATTAAATACTGGGGTATGAAGTTCGTGAATGTTCATGGAAACGCAAACAAAACTACCTAGCATGTCAATTAAGCCCTACGGTGCAATTGCTAAACATACTAGGTTCCGTGGCCCTATATTATTTACCTATCATTCCTACGGACTGAAACCACTGCATCTGGTGTAGCTGCGCCTCCAGAGTGCGCGATCCTCTGCTCCCACGCCCTCTCCGCTCGATCCCCCATTGTCCTACCTGTATGGGATCGACCGCCATCCACTGGAAAGGTTAGTGACGTGCCGTTCTCACATGCGCATGCACATATAGAGTACATAGATCCCCTGAAAGCCCTCGAGTCCTTCGTAGCCGCTCCTATGGATGATTCCGTCTTCGACGCCCTCGCTGATTAATAATTTTATCTTCCGCCGTTATCTCGCTGTGCTTATTCCCGACGATCTTTTATATTTACTCTGCATTATCTTTATATCAATTACATTGTTACGTTTATTTACTAGCCGGCCTAAGTTCCGTCACCTGTATCTGGCCCTATGTCTCATTCTAGTGGTACGTTGGGTTCTAATGGATAAAGGGGGTGCGGGAGGTATGTATAAGTGTATGTGTACGCGAAAAATGTGTTTGCTTTAAATTCGGCCCCTCCGTACCCAAAGGCTCATCGGTGACTGATCCCATCTTCCTTCTCCCGACACGAGTTCCGGATACGTTGACCTGAGCCTGGATGCGCCTTTTCATGTTGGGCCTCTTCTGTGCAAAGTACCGCACCATCCCTCGCGTCAGTGTCTGGCGTCCGGGCTCAAGAGCCACCAGTTTTGGCCCCCGCGAATTCCAACTCCTCCAGGTTAAAACTAAGTTAAACTACGGTATATATCCTGAAGCTTTACTGTAAAGATGTCCCGGGCCACCTGTCAATTCCAAATATGCGCGGTGGGGGAGGGGAGTTTCCTCGGGCCTCCCCAACCCCGCCCTGTGAGCAACTGCAGCCCTTGGCCCAATTCGCGACACTACAGTGACTGCAAACCACCCTCCCAGTTAGTAACTTATTATAATCTGATATGCATCAGTACGTTCAATCCATTCCCACGAGGGAAGACATCCGCACGGGTGTTGTGCCACCCGTGAAGAGCCCCCTCATACACTACGTAAGAATAGATACATACTAATAAAATATAATATACATACATATACTTACATATACAATACATAAATAAATACTTGTAATGGTTGGTTGCCATTGGTTTCACGAGGCCATGACCCCTCGTATTAGTAGATGGAAAGGTGGATCTGGACAGTAGGGATATGCCTAGCCCCTGGCCAGGGATGTCGGTGTATTTTCTCCAAACGGTGTACAGCTAGAATCCTGCCATCGATGATGATGGGATCTGTCTAATTTTCTCCGACTGATGTGTAACTGGAACCC